>JAECUM010027686.1:0-28942 GCA_016617855.1 Megalonaias nervosa
ATATATATATATATATATGGCACGGACTTTGAATATTAGATTAAAAAAATGTGTTATTTCTTTAATCCTGTCATTCAAATGCGTGGTTGAAATATCTACGTTTATGATTCCAAGGAGATTTTAAAAGTTTTAGTACATACCAAGCTTGGTTTACATTGTGTGGATTTTCCAAAGTCAAATTCTAGTATGTTAATGATTTATTTCGTAATTTAATATAAAAAATTGCTCAAACTGTTAAAGATTACTCGATTTTTATAAAGGTTTAAAGTCTAAAAATTTGGTTCATTGGTAAACCTGTGATTCCCTTGCACTTCCATCCTGCAGTACAAGTCACCATATAAAATGAAAATGGAATTAGCTCTTGACTCTTTAGCCTCTGCTAAGCCTGAAACTTGGACCATAGCCCTCTATTAATTTTGATATTAACTGTTGAGTTCTCCATGTATTTCCTTCCTCCTGCAATTTTAACAAGTATATATATTGTCCATGTTCAAGGTCACTGTTTTTCAAAGAAAAAATTTTTCTCCACAATAAGTCATGTTCTGAATAAAATAACCTCTCAACTTTGCTGATAGCATGCATTTGAAGCGAGTAAAAAACTTGTTGATTTGGGGCAAATAGTCAAGGTCATCGTTGTGGATACTCACAGAAAAAATGGTTTTTGTTCATTAATTTTGGTTCTAGACAATATACCCTCACCAAACATTCTCGATCGATGGAAACACCAGCTAAATTAGAAGTTGGCAGGTCTAAAGTCAAGGTAACTCTGACCCAAAGAATAACATTAGTCTATGCATAATAACTTTGTTCTATACCACGTTATTTCAACACACAAAAGAGCAAATGTAGATGGCTTGCACATGGGGTAAGAAAGGTACCTAATTATTTTGGAGTGAAAAGACAAAAGGTTAATGTCACACTGGGTAAAAATGAGGACAAACATGTTTTCCGTGTAACAAGTTCAGTTTTAGACAACATACCTTGACACTTTGCGAATAGCTTGCTTTCAGGGTGAGAAAGACATTTTGTTTGATTTCGGGATGAAAAGGTCCAAGCTCAAACATTGTTTGCGTAAAAAAAATATTTACACACCAAGTAATGAAAAAGAGCTACTAAACGGAGGCGAGAATTTAGTTGGTTCAAGTATTACTATTTGTCTATACGACTTTATCAAAACTATTATTGTTTGTGCAATATTCTGACTATCTACCGATGACCATATTCCATCTTTTACCAAGATGTATTGATAAATCTGAAGAGATGAAACTTGTTTAGAATCTATTTGTTTACGTCTGTTTGCAGAAAAAATTTGACAAGAAATAAACTTAAATTCAAATTAGTCGGTAATTCAAACGACGGACTGCGCGAAGGAAAATCGCCTTTTTTCTTGATATCTGTAATACAAGTCACACGGGTCATGTAGGCATTCAACACTGACTATTTCAGTCATGGGTGTCATTTGTTTGAATTTGATTCTACATACCTTTACGTGGCAAGTTTTCACTTCATTTGGATTCGTATAATTCCATATTCCTTTTTAAGGCCATTATTTAGACGCCCGAGAGGTGCATATGGCAATATCAATGTTAAAAGTAAGTAGACAATTTTGGACGAAATGAACCTAAAGGTGTGATCCAGTACAATCCGGATTGAATGTTGCGCTCTGTGATGTCACAATGAAAGCTACAGATATTAATAAACAAATTCGTACTACCCTCGATTGTGACGATTCCACTTGACGCTCTCTTATTTTGACTCAAGTTTAGTACATGGCCACCGTTGTAAAAGTCCATAGCGAGAGATAATTTTCGTCTGGAAGTTTCTTTGTGACAGTTAAGGTGCAGAGCATTCAATAACCAGGATTTAATAGACTTTGGTTAAAGAAAATTAGGATTAAATTTTAAAAGAATAATTTATATTTAATTTAAAATGAGTAAATGCGCATACATGACCATGTGACTTGTACTATAGGCAAGTTGACAATTAAAATGCAATGATATTTTTAAAACACATAATAAAAAACAACGTAGAGATTTACGGCCAAAACTTACTCGCATTTTATCTTACGTCACTTTTCTTCTTCTTGTTCCTAACTTTTATTTAAGTATTATTCATTTAAATTACTCCTTTTACTGCCATTAAATTCAAATTTGATGTCTTAAGTCCTGTTTAATTATCTACCAATCATCAACTTTCATCTTATTTAAAACCAGAATCGTTTAAAGCCCGCTTGTATCCCTCTACAAAGATAAAGTGATACATCTGAAATGATGCAACGTGTACAAAAGAGCCGTGTTAACAATTATTTTTTTCCCAGAGAAACAACTGATAAGGAATACAGGGAAACTCGCTCGCACGTATCAGGTCATGATTAATGGGATAAGCTATGTGTCAGAAGATGACTTCATTCAGTCTTTTGACTGCCGTATAAACAAAATATCAACCTTCAGTGAAAATCAGATTGCTCCATCTATGATATGTCATTTTGAAAATGGGTAGTTGCAGGGGACTCTAACGAAAATTACTTTCATAACCTTCCACGTATAAGGGCAATGTTTCTTGAACTCCGTGATATTTCCTTTTTTATTGTTGCTGATGGATGGTTCGAGTACGTCTTGAAAAAAGAGCTCACAAAAAGGCACTGTGTAAGTGAAAGGGCAAAGGTTTCCAATCTTTCCGATAAAACTCTTTATCGTTTACACTACTAGGATCCCATTTTAGTGGACAGATTAGCAATGGGTATGTGATACATCTGAATGGAAACATTTATATTTGGAAGGAAAAAAAAGTTCACTTGAATACCACGAAATTTTGAATGCTTCAGTGCAATATAACAGCAACATATTGCAGCTGATAGATGATCTTAAGTTCTTGTAACTTTTCATCTTGCGCCATCACGCAGGAAATAAATCAATGTGAACCCCATTATCGGCATATGGTCACTCTGCGTCTGAAGTTTTTCAGCAACCGGCACGAGTGTGGAATGAAGCGGAGCCGCTTATTCTTCATCTGTTCCTTTTTTATGTCAGCTTGAATCATCTATAAATGAGGCTCTTTTACGACTTCAGTGGTTGTATAGCATTCGGGTCACTTACTACCATTTCTATTGATACATATGTCAGCTAGTTATTTTATTGACAGGTTGTATCCATCAGGTAATGTTTCGCATTTTATGAGATTTTAATGTTCTGTAGAGACAAAAGTCTTACGAGACAAAGTCAATGACAAGTTATTCATATTGTCGTTACAATTTATTTATATTTGTACATTTATTCATACTTAGAGCTTATAACATAACTATAAAAGCAGTCATTAAAAATGCTATAATATTGATAATTTCAACAAACGGGCTACAAAAGGTTTTGACGCAGGGTTCCGGTAGGTGAAAACACTGGGTTTACTCAGGTCATATCCTTCAGCTTTCTTTACAAGTGTTTAATTTTGTCGTCATATAATTCCTCAAAATCAATCTTGGAAATGTTGGGAATACATTTCAACATGCTATTGTTTATAAATATTTAGGTTTGTAACAAACATAGCAGGCTAGGAGGATGAGTCAATCACTTACTCGAATGAGTCAGATAGAGGTCTTCGATTGGTTGAATGCCAGGGATTGCGTAATTGTGAAATTATCGATATGCATCTTAATTAGATCTAATCTATACTTACGATGTAGCGAGATGAGCGCTGCAGATGCCCTATTTTTGTTTCTTCATTGACTGACTATTGTGTAATATAAATTTCCATGTGGTGGTTATTAATTAGCATCATTGATTTATTAAGATGAAAGCTGCATTGTAAATTTCGAGTAAAATTTCTATTATTTTCAAGTTTGAAATAATATTTGTTACTGGAAATGTTGAGTCAAGTTTTATGACAGAGATATCTGGTAGTTTGTCTCCATCTTTAAATTGGCATATATATATATATATATATATATATATATATATATATATATATATATATATATATATATATATATATTGAATGGTAAACTTGTCGAAAATTTGTATTGTTCATGCACCGACTCGCGTTAAATCTTAATATTCCACAGCCTTTAGAAAGGATTCCGTTATTGTAGAAGTCTACGCGATCTTAAAGAAGTGGGGATTTACATTCAGACGCTTATTATATTTATTGTCTAGAATAAAATAGTACTTTTCCGTGTTTCTCTGCCATAAATCGGTGATTATCTCTGTTACACAAAGTGAGTTGAGACATCGTTTCTAAAAACTCGTTTAAAACCGATTGCAACTTATGAATTTTCCGCTTTGATCAACACTTCCAATCCACGCAAGCGAAATAAAAAATCACCCACGTTTACGTTTTTGCATATTCCAAAAGGTGATATCGGAGGAAACATGCCCACAGACACACATACAGATATTGTTGCAGTTATATTTTCCATGCAATGAACCATGCTGTAGCGGACAATCGTTTCGACTACAGGTCCTAACTACTCGAATAGCATAGGTGTTAGACTTGCTGGATTTGTAATAAGAAATATTTATTAATTTGGCACGCCTTTTATCTCGTATAGTCATAGCTAATATGACCGTGTATTGGACTGAGGTCCCGAGTTGTTTGGGAGAATGACATTAGCTATATCAGTTCTGTACCAAAGGACTTGAGTACCGATAGCTTCAGATTGCACGTCATGCGAAACTACAGATGTTTCATAAATTTCTTAGGGCTTATTTTGCTAAATCTTTAGCTTGAATTACACCCGGATCTCATAGCTTTTCCTTTCGCCTTGGGGTTCCATTGGGTTAAATTCAAGCGTGTTATTGAAGCGATCAAAGCAACATCTCATCTTTTTTGACGGAAGAAACCAGCCGGTGACAACTCTCCCAATACTCCTTAAGAAAGTGAAGAATATTGTCCTCGGGGACGGCCACATCCACCAAATCATCATTTATGACTGTCACGGTGGATTGACACATGAGAGAGACACACAGACAGACACACAACAGACAAAGAGAAAATGGCTTTTGCTAAATTATAATATGAGTAATGTCATAATAAGCATTTTTGGACCGAGCATACTGAGATAGGTCAACGTCGCCTATATCTCAAGACTTTACCCTTAAATCGCAAGCAAGGGTATGATGAAACATTTGGTGTGTGTGTGTGTGTGTGTGTGTGTGTGAGAGAGAGAGAGAGAGAGAGAGAGAGAGAGAGAGAGAGAGAGAGAGATTTGGATTTTTCGAGTAGCTTTAACAATTTTTCAGTCATATCTCTACGACGTCTGCATTGTGGCAGTTTATAGTGATGTCTAGCACTGGGGCATCCTGCCGCAGACATGAAGTATGATGTCCCACCCAGTTACATTTTCCTGACACGCGGCCGTCCAGTCTTAACACTGACATCTTAATGCTGAGAGCCTAGCGAGGCAACTGTTAATACCTTTTTTATCAGTCTATGGTATGACTCGGCCGGGGTTCGAACCCGCGACCTCCGGCATCCAAGGCGGACGCTCTAACCACTAGGCCACTAGTGAAATTTATCCGCAGTCAGGCCAGTGCATTGACAAACGTGCTAACAGACTGATCAATATATACTAGCAAATAGTTACTCGAGTTTTGCTGTCTATAGCTCAATTTCCTGTTTTTGGTCGCTTGCGCTCTGGTTCCGTATCTGTGCGCGAAGACGTCGGTGGTTTTCCATTTCTACCAGCACCATTTCGAACTCATCCATACTAACTGTTTTATCTTGCTGAGACAACTTTGTGCCGCCGTGAGAAGTTCTGAATAGATACGTATTCGTGATTGTAATCGTATCGAATGTAATGATATTGAAATTATTTAACCAGCACCACCCGAGACACCGGTTGCTGTTTATAAAGCTCCGATAACAATTCTAATTTCTGTTCTTAAGATGGTTGCCATGGTTAATATTCCAGAAAATCCAAGGCCAACGGTTGTTGCTGCGGCGAGCCCACAAATAGCATCAACGACCATAATACTCCTTTGTATTTTATGAGTAGCACGGTTCTCTTGATGATTTCATCTCTCAGCTGTTGTTCCATTTTGATTACGTTCTCAAGGCGGTAACAGTGAGGGTCTATCACAGTTCTTCTATTGATAATGTGATCATGAAGTATAATTGCTCGACAGGCTGGTCTTCTTTAGGTGCACCATGCATATGCACTTCTAACCCAATTATTCTTACTGGTACAACTGTTATACAACCATAGAAAATATCTTTTGTTGCTGTATATAAATTTCTGGCGAATGTACGTGTTTAGGGCCTGTCATTCAGTTGATATAAAACCTTACTGATTAAGCCATTGAATAGTTTCTGAAGCGATAGTTTTTGTCTTCGCCCAATAAATGTTACGCGGACAGTCGAGATTTGTCTTTTCTTGGCTGCGTCAATACTGGTGCAACATAATCAACAGCCAATGCAACCAGGGTGGATTTGTCGGTGATCTCTACATCGTTGTAGAAACAATCTTGGCGTGTTTTTAAGCCTGTCAGCCCCCTGTTCTTGCCCCTTGCCAATGCTGTGACTCCAAACTGGCCTCGAGTTGGGAGCGTTGCATAACGGTGGTTGCAACGGTCTATTTCAATCTTCCATTCGCAGAGATTATATTTGTGCGTACACGAGGATCTGGTAACACCACTCTGAAGCATACATTCGTTGACAATTGGAACGTAATTGCTATCAAAATTAGCATCCGCTGTCAGACCCGTCCTCAAATTCCGCAATCTCATCACTTGGATCACATTCCGTCACTTACATATAAACCAAAGACGCCGAAATACTCTTCCGGGTTTATATTGAATAATTTTGAACTGAATTTCATCTCTGGCAAATAATATCTTTGGTACTGTATAAGTGACAAATTCTTGAAACATGGTGTCTTTAACGGAATGTGTTAGTGATGTAACAGTACAGCTGATAATTTACCAATATTATAACTGTACCTCATATGCCTCTATATCCAGATAAGATAAAGAAATACGATCTAGACTCACGCACCATTACGATGTGAGCATAAGGTTTATCAAAGTAATGCCCGGTCGTAACAGAAAAAAAGTCAAAGTCGACCACTTGTTATGACATTATTTTTGTTCTCTCCTTCGCATTTTAATATTCCTTGGATTGCCCCCCCCCCCCCCAGCAACTACGTGTGGTTGTGAAGGCACCTCTGCGATCTTTACATCCACGTATTGTTTCAACTTTTTATTAGCAGTGTCAACGTTGTTGTTTTATAAAGACAACCGTCAGTGCCTCGACCGCCCCCACCCCCCATTTAATTGATTTTAGCCAATATTTATCGCAACAGAACTGCACAGCTTCAACTCAACATCCTGAATGTCCACGTTAGACGTTTTAAAATTTCCAGTTTGATCTTGAAATATCACTATCTCGCCCGGGTAAACGACAAAAAAGGCCCAACTGATAAACCCGATAAATCCGCTTTAGTGGCAAACCTGACGAGATCCAAAGTCGTCACGGCGTCCAGTTGCTGAGACGTCACGTTTATAAATATCAAGTTTGCAACTGTAGCGTTGAATAAAACAGCGTCATCGTCGAGTGATCACCATGTAAATAATCAACATCTTAAAATGGCAGTGCAAGCTCATAGAGTCAAAACATAATAGATGTCGAGGAGTTACCACGTATGCGACTCAACGAGTCCCAGGTCCTTTTGATGGATCCAGGTTGATGATGCCGGTTTCCTTCGTGTGGGGAATCATTGACGCAAGTTCGTCACGCATAAAAACAGATCGGAGATGCTTGACTTCCTTTGCCATAGCAAGTAAATCAAAATGTGGTCAAAGAGAAGGCCATTGGCCAGTCGTATCATGTGGCCAAAGACCTCTGCCAGTGGGTATTCTGTGACTTGTCCCGGGTAATCGAAGATCTTTGGCTTTTTTTTTTTTTTCGTTTACGAGACCCTGTGCGGCATCCAACCATCTTTTCAGAGCCATTCTAGATCCATTTCCGACGACCCCTAAAATACGTTTCCGATTGTCATCACATTTCAACTGCTTTTTCAACTACTTTGGTTGGAAGGCCACAGGAAGCTAGCAGAGACTAGAACCAGTATGGCATCTAGTTCTTTTGTCACCATCGAACAATTACATAGGAGCCGTACAAACAAATACGAACATGGAGAGTGCTTGGCAAACAGTTGGTGTCTTTATGGATACGTACATTGGAAAGAATTGATTTGCTATGGCTCCAGCGGCAGATAGAGCACTTCCTGCGACTTTTGTATGAGATACCTGGCTATTGAAAATTATAGAGTCTACAGTTACAAATCGTCGACAAGTATGTCGGATACCGGCCGCTGCTCGGTTAAAAGATTGTCGGGGTGGCCCACTGGCAAATAGTCAACGTCTGCGATATCTGACGCAAGGTTGCCATGGTAGATGTCTTGTAGCAGCAGTACAGGCATATCGGTGCGCTCTCCTATAGACAGGATCCTATGTTGATTGCAGTCGCGTATATGTTGGATGAAATTTGTATTGTCGTTCGCTCGAGTAGTTTGGTAGCAGAAACATGGTTTTGGTTTCCATATATATGGGCTATGTCGTTTCTCCATATAGAAAAATATAGAAAATATTTCGACTTCTGTTGCATTTTTTGGTGATGTGTGTGATCGTGCGTTTGGTGGTGTAAATGCTAGCTTCATGTGGCCTTGGATATGTGAAACATGGAGGAAATTAAAGCAAAAATGTATTTATGATTTTGATCATTATCTTGAAGAGTTAAAACCGACATATATGATAATGTTTTGCAAATGGAATTGAACATTTAATAGCTTACTGCGTCTTCTCAAACTTTTAAGACTGATGAATGATTACATGTCTATCTAAACTGGTCCTCATAATAACGTTGAAGCCTTCTAAGCAACGTAGTGACTAAAACTATTTGTAGAAGTCTTGAATCTAACATTATAGCCGATAAATTCAATTTTTGTTTGTGTCAAGTCAGTCTAGAGAGATTTTTCAAACCTTATAAGGCCCTAAACCAGTACTGTAAATTTGCAAGAAAGTAGTTTGTATCAAATGTGAAATTAAAGGCTGTTTAGTATTTGACAATTTCAATGGGTTGTGCTTGTCTCGTTAGGGAGATTACAATAGCTACTAATATGTTGGACGTTATCTGTAAATCACGTTTTTTTTCCTTCTAAACAAGCTCAGAGGGATACCTCTCTAAGTGAAAGAATGAGTGATTATCTTTCCCTTGTGTATTGCTTATTTAAAGACTTTCCAAACTGGAACGTAAATAAATAATTTTCGCATATCGACATTGTTGCCTTGCTGTTAAAATCATGAAATAATTCTATGAATTTATTACAAACTTATTTAAAAATGAAAGAAAATTTTCAAATAATTGACGGATAAAAAAGTTATGAGGTATTTGTATTCTGAGTCATAAAATCAGGTGTCATATAATAATGTCATTCATATGTAGCAACAGATTCAACAAGATGACAAAAAGAGTAAATACAATGAATTGAGAAAATGAATGACTCAGCAACTTACCTACCTATCTATTCCATAGTGATTGATAAATATGGTTCCACTACAAAATAGTTTATGTAAATGACTTTAATTTTCAATGCAGGCAGATATACACGATGCATTTAAAAGTATCTTTAAATAACGAAAACCATAAAAGATACAGTTCCATAAAGGAGAATAATTTTATACCAGAAAACGTTGTTTTTCTGAGCTCAAAGTAGGATATAAAACACATTTTACTTATCAATATGACACCAGCTGAAGCAAGCAAGGAAAAAAAATCTAAACGTAAAGTTTGTATCAACTTGTTTCACTTTCATACAACTGACACAAATGGCACTCCTTAAGTTTAATGCTTGTCAGACGGTTATGAATTCGAAATACAATTCAGTATCTTCAAAATAATACTTGTTTAATTTTACAACGTAGATTTTATAGTTAGACAAGTGAAATTCTGTAACACACTTATTTCAAAATTAAATATTTGAAACAAGTCTAACAGGTTAAAGGTCAATTATCGAGAATTCTTTTTAAAGTATTTGTTTTTAATTTTCAATACCTAAAACCTCAAGTCTGATCCTCAAAAAGGTTGGTGCAATATTACAACTTTTTATATGTATACCGAAGTGATGTATCGCTTGAACACATAACTCACTAAATAAGAAACCATAGTTTAGGGAATTTAGTAAAGGTTAAGAAATGAACAGTGATCTAATAGAAATATAAGAAATAAAAAGACTAATGCTACACCCACAATTAATATGGTCTTCGATAGATAGACAAGATATAAACTGTAAAATTATGATACTTACTGTAACAAAAATTGCTACAATACTGCGCATTTAAACTAGAAAAACGCAAGTAGAAAGTACTTTGACAAGAATTGTTAAATTGTACGAACACGAAAGATTATGTAATCAAATTGATAACTCATTAGGCATGGATGTTTGTGCAGGACGGGGGACCATGGGGGTTAAGTTACCGCACATGACTGTCTATAAAATTTTTGAATTTTTATGCAGGAAGGAGGTCCATGGGGGTGACACCATGAGTTACCGCACTGGGTGACACCAATCCTAGTGACGCCACTGAGTATTTTGTGTTCACATTAAATATATACACAAAGATTGTGAATTGATAGTCTACAGATTGTATTTAAAAATTCTACGAGCATTTACGAAATATTGCAGAAACTGTTTGCAGAAAAGGTACATCAATTAAGACTGCCTAAACGATATTTAGAAAACCAGAAAAAGGTCTCAACCTGCCAAACATCTGGCATATAAGTGAAGGAGAAATGCAAGAGGTAAAAGTAATAGATTGCAATCATTTAACTTAGTACCAAGGTATGTAATCTAAATTAAAGACATTAAAATTTACATATCATTATTTATCCACAATTTATCAAGCTATGATTCTCAGCTCCTCATAAAAGTATTGATGAGAAGGAATTCAGATAAAAAGTATACCGATTAATGACAAAAATGCATTTCGTTTGTTACGGATTTTGTAATCGGCAAATTCTACCCAGTCGTCCATTGGATAGCAAATACCATGCACCCCTTTCTAGCGACCAACCTGTTTCGACCTTAATCCTTCAAAGCTTCGGGATATAATAACTGCGAAGCAATTTTCAGTTCTGACAAGTTTTTTGTGTACAATATAACTGTAAAGTTTGACAGCTTTTCCTTGAAGGAAAATTAATTTCTAAAATCGAATTTCAAAGAAACGTTGGGAACCATTCATTTTAGGCCACGGAGACGTATCAAAGTCCGTACTCTTTAAAAGTAATTCTAACGCTAGACAAACGTTGTCCGTGTTCCCTCAAGACGTTCGATGGTGACTCCAAGAAAAGCTGACCTCAAGTTACATTAATACCAAAAAAGGATCGACAAGTCCATAGACAAAGAAACTTATTTTGATGAGTTCTTTTTCTTTCAGACAAACAATCACATCTTCCTGAAAGTTCTTACATTTTTGTGAAAAATTCACCATTTTCATGAAGACTGAGCTTTTTTCTTTTCAACTTAACTTACTTCTCGAAAATGTTGCATCGACGATGAAAGATACATTTTCAAGAAAGAGTAAAACAAAAGGTTAACGTTTTTCGTGAACAGTTTGTTTCGACATGCAAAGGTACGTTTTATTGAAGAAAGATAACCTATGTCATGAAATAGTGCCTAAAAATGCATCGACGCTATTTTACATTCTTCCTGAATATAGCACCTTTTCACATCACAAATGATTAACTGTTTCTGGTGTGTCAATTAGCTTCAACGTATGCAGATAGTGGTATTTTTTTTATGAAGATTGCGCTTTGTTAAGAAAAATAACTTTTCACAAAGACGTTTACGATCTTCTTTATACCTAATTAATGATTTTTCAAGCCAAAACACTTTTTTTCACGAAGAAGTAATTTTTCATGAAGCTTTCACAATATATGCCAAAAAATCACTGTTTGTTTGAAGAAGTGAGTCATCATCTCGTGTCATTAAATGTGCCCAACACTTTGAAGGGAATCCTGACTTGATGAGAAGGGGAAAAAAGATCTTCCTGCATGTGGAGGCCACGATAAAAGGGTTGTTGTAAAATTGTGGCCATGACCCCAAGGTCAAATCGAGGTGCAAGCTCTCGCAAAATTGTTGATCTAGCTTTACAATAATTTATCACATGTATGAAGAACATCCATCGAGGGGTTTAGGAAATAAGAAAAGAAAAAACCTTATCTCCAATGTTCTATGTGTGCGACCTTGACTCTAATATCACAGAGGCGAGAGAATTTTTAGCAAACTACAGTACCTTAGTTTCATAATGATTCATGACAGTTATGATGAGCATATATCAAGGGTGTTAGAAAATATATGCAAATGAAATTTTTAACCTCAACCCTTAAGAAACTGTTGACGCCGCTGCCGTCGGAAAATTGACTTCCATATCTCGCTTTTCACTAATGTGGTTCGACATAAATAAAGCTGCTGCTGATTAGTTCTCGGTGGCAATCCTCCTTACCTCAAACCTTGTCGAGACCATAGACAGCTAACGTACATTATTGATGTACATGTACTGTAGAAGATATGAACACAAAGGCAAGCCGCCAAGGTCCGAAAACTGGATTAGGGGGTAAACAGAGTTTGTACTACATATGAGTAGTCAGTGAAATGTGAAAACACTGGTATGAACAGAAGGGGTATGCTCCCCAGTCTTAGACCTCGCTTTTTCGAAGTTGTCAGCTTTTGCAGCCCGCCAGTGAGGCCTCCATGTTTGTCCCCAGTTTTGAGGAAGACGTTGATAAGGCCCCAAGTAACTGGCTGAAAATTTTACTACGACGAAAAAGCTCGGGCCCTCTACTGTGGAGCCAACCTGTGTGCTCAGTCCCGGTATATTCACATACTACTAACTTAGAGAGATCTATATTTTATGTTTACATAAAACTGTTACTATAACCTATGTTTACATAAAACTGGTGTTGAACTTTATATTTGTATAACAACGCTGTCAGATAAGTGCTATATTTTGTGTTTAAATAACACATCGAATTGAAATGCAAACAGATGTACTATATTCTCTGTTTACTTAGAACCTATAATTGGACGCAACCTCTTTGTATAATAATGCATCTGAAAGCCATATTGAAAACATTTGTGAAAGCACACAAGAAACAAAAGTCATTGGAATGGTGGTCAGTTCTGCCAACCACTATTGGCGGCTCAGAGCTTACTATTCTTGGAGTCTTCTCCGTTTACAATACCAGAGGGCATCGCCAGAAGAAAACTTGGTAAACAACAATACAAAGTTGCCATGTCTATGGGGAACACTATTTAAGCCAATCATTAGAAGATACATAGAGATCACCATGAACGGAAAAGTCATTGACGGCAATATGTATAACCATTGACTGCTTTAGATACAGCCCAAACGCTTACGCTGTCGTAAACAATACAAATTTTGCTCCTGGAATTCAAGTGCCCGTTAAACACAGACGTTGGCAAGCTACATGAGTATTATCTTCCACAAGTATAGTCAGGCTTAGAAGTCTCAGTTGTATCCTCGTATGGTCTGCTTGTTTACACCGTCTTTCATAAGTGCTCTCGCGACAGACTATGATTTTACCCAGAATACGACAGAAAACTTCACAACAGAGATGACAACAGATGTTTTGTTTTCTGGTTTGAACAACCGCGACATGGATTCTGTTTCGCGTGATCATTGTCGATGCAACTGGCGGCAGTAAACATGATTTTATGACTTTTCAAAGAGATGCAGAGCACATTCCTGAAATTTTATCGATATGGTTGTAATGAATTTTATATGCCAGATTAAATGCTACGATATCTTTGACAACCCTGGAGCAGGAAACGTTGTTGTCCGAACCAAGTGTTGAGACATCATTTGTTTCTGGAGCAATATTTAATGCCAACACTTTGTATACAATGCCATTTGTACGAGCAAAAGCACCAGAAGATAAAGATGAAATTAAGCGGGGGTACGTTTATCAGCAGCAACGACAACAATCGCAGAAAATATAACGGAACAAGAATTTCACTGAAATGTAGCACAAAAATTATGTAAGCCTGTAACAGAAGGCATATAAAGGCTGCGACAACGCACGATGCTAAACAAGATAAAATATTCTAAGCTATGAAAGAACAAGAAACAACAATAATCGAGGGTCGAACAGTGCAGTAGAGTATGATAAACTTGACTGGTCAAGATCTGACTCCAATTCTTTCTGGGGGTAGTGGAGATGGCTCAAGAAAAAAGCAAGACATATAGTACGTACGTTAAAAACAGCAAGAAACGCAATAATTCATTTTAACACAAAATGGTGAAAAAAAAGAAGGGACAACCCTAATATTTAGCCTTTATTGAGAAAACAAAAGACCTAAATCTCCAGCTGCGAGAAGTTACAAAAAGGCTTGAAAAGATAATCAAATGTTGCTGGAAGAAAAGTCAGCTTACGAATGATGCTCTGCCATTGATATTTGTACATCATAAGCCGCCATCGCCGCAACAACTAACATTGCCGCGAAAAAGACGGGAATCATACGCAGACAAATTAAAAGAATTGCTTAAAAAGCAAACGAATATAGGTACAGGAATAAAATATTACAAGAACTCAGCAGAGCCTGTTATACATCTGAAGTTGCTTGCTAGCATCAAACAAGCTGGCAACGTTGGGCTTGAAATTGACAATGAGATAACAAAAATGCCTAATCACCTGCTCCAACAAAATATTCTTAATAACGCAGTATGCAAGGCCTTGGTACATAAAAATGGTGTAGGCAAAATGTCGCAAACTCAAGCAGTAACAATTTTAATCAGATAAGAAAACTTTAGAGTTATGCAGAAATATGGCACTCATTTCATCATTTACAGCCAGAGATAACATTTTTGTATTTTACTTCTGCTAATGACACAGGAGCAATCTTAACACTAATTCCTGGAGCGGACATCGCGAGTGAGATATATGAATGATGACAGCAAATTGGTAATGTGAGTGAAAACATGGTAATCGAACCAAATTATTGTACGCTTGAAACAATGTTGACGCTTAAAGGTGGCTACACATAATTGACTTCACAATTGATAAAAAGAACGAAAGACTTATTAGGTTTTAAATCACGAGTTTTGTAGAAAATGGTGTTCACTAAGGAGCCTTTCATGACAACATTGGCGATATAAGCAACATGCTAAAACACTATTCCATAGCTGAAGGATTAAACAATGCTCGAGGAGGCCATTAAGGAGATTGCACCAACAAAGGAAACCGAACATGTGATGACTAGCACAGCAAAAAAAATGTTGTCCATGCGCGGTGAAAAAAATTATTAATGAGCTTGACATGCGCACATTAAAATCTAGCAAGAGAGCAGCAATGTCAAATATCATGGCAGGATCTGGTCTAAAGAAGAGGTTTGTGTAATGAGGATATATGAACATTTTGACACTGTTTAAGACTAGAATATTGTAAGCTTTTTGGCGAAGAACCAATTGATGAGTCCACAAAAGAGTTCAAATACATTGAATACTTGGACAAGGACTCGTATGAAATGTATAAACCTGGCACAAGAATTACTGACACTCGTGATGAAGATGTTTATTTGCTGCCTTAAGGAGCTTTTCTTAAAGTCAGCGGTTTTGTGCAAACAGATACTGCTCGACCTACAAATGATCCTACTGGCACAAACGTAGCGCTAGCAAATAATGACTGTAGTCTATTTAAGACAGCAAGGTTTCAGTTTGATACTCAGAGAGTTGAGGACATTAGCAAATATTTGCCTGCTGAGAGGACAATCCTGAACATTATTTCGATGAGCGACGAACACAGTGGACGTTCTCCTACCAACATGTTTTGAGACAAGCATACGAATAATCAGACAGTTAGCAACAAGTATAAGCAAGGCAATGAAGTTCTTACCAATGCTGCTTCTGCTGTTGTTGGTGCAGCACCAACTGCGGCAGAACTTCGTGCAACCATCCGTAATGCCTTTGGTGCTCAAAAAAAAAAAAATGGAAATTGTAATCTCGGTTTCGCAGCAAGGCTCCATTTTGCTGATGGTCACAATGAAGTTTGCATGCTCTTACCACTAAGCTCCATTTTTGTTTTTATCAAGGATGTACTAATTATGCAAATCATAGACCATATGCAACAGCTCCTGCTAATCGCCCTCCTTTGGAGCCAAACCTTGCTGCTCACACAGCCGTTGTCCTTGGCCCTGACCCAGCTTTTAACTTGCACAGCGTCGATTCGATCACAACTTAACAGTGATTCATTGAGGATTTCTTGCTCTGTTCCTCTCAGACAGTTACATATTTGGTTTTGCAGAGATGTTTGCAAGATTATTTTTCGAACTAAACATACAGTCACCTTACACTGATAACAGAATCGCATTTTGTTGTCGTTTATGCAGTCGGGAACCATATCAATGCGGTCGTTTCTTGCTCATACAACAGATGCACACCCACCAACTGTTATTGTGGTATAATGTATTTGGCAAATAAGCACTCAACATGGCCTTACTGCACCAAAACATACGTGTGTGGCGTTTCACAATGTAAATCGAGATAATAGTCAAACCAATACTAAGATGATATTTGACACCTTAGGAATGACTGAAGTTTCCTTGCGACGAAACGGTCATCAGGAACCTTCTGAAGAAATTTGGCTCGACTATGCACCAGACACTCCTCATACTGCATGTGCATATCATAATTTGTGGTCGTACATGGACCGCCATCAAAACATTGACACGGGTCTGCACATTTCCCAGCAAGTCTTTTGTACATTGTACCCGATTTAGTACTTTTCACTGAAACACTTAAGAGTTGTACAGACAATCCGTCGTTGACAATTACTTCCATGCAAGTATGGCTCCCGCTGGTGCTAATTACAGATGTTATGCTGTGATACTTTCGACAAGACTGTTGTTGGAGGGTGTCGGTGGCCGAATAAGCGTCATCGATTCACCTGTGAAAAATTCATATAATTTTCTCAAAAACATAATTGAACGTGTTACATATTATTAATGCCCTATCATGAAACGAAGGTCGGCCTTAGTGAACATCAACTTACGAAAATCAAAAACGCAATTAAAAATGATTGTGGCGTCACAATGAATCTTTTTCCGGCACAAATTAACTGGAAATGTCCATGTGTGGCTGACCCAAACACAACTCGCTCAGCTTAATGCGGCCAAACACACTAACATTTCGGTGACCTTGCTGCGATTCCAACGTTGTCGTCGGTAGTGGCTGCAGCAATTGCAAAAGCCGCGGAGTTAGGAACAGTCGGAACCGCATCTGGGATGGTGCTGAAACGGCGATTGGTTCTCGCATTAATATAAAGAGGCTTTCGATTACCAGGAACAAGTCTTCGAATACCATCGGGCAGAGGTCTTCGACTAGCAGGTCGCAGAAGACCACGCCGTTGACCCGTCCAATCTTGATTTACTCGCGATGGCAAAATCAATCAACATTTTCGTGGTGTCTTTATGCAAAATGAACTTGCATCGATGGTGCCACGCACCCGTGAAAGCGGTATTGTCAACCTGAATTTGACAACAGGATCTGGCACTCACTGGGTTGCGTACGTGGTAACACCTCAACATCGTGTGTATTTTGACTCGTATGGACCTGCACCACCAGCTGAAGTTTTTAATTTTTCAACCAGGAACGGTCGACAACCGCTGTTTTATCTACTATACCAGTACAAACACGGTTGGATGGCCCCATATGCGGTCATCTTGTTGTTGAAGCATTGCGTGTACTGGAACGTTCACCAACACCGCAAACACTTATTGATTTCACATTATTAAAGAATGTATAATATTATACAACACTGCCTATTAACATTTAAGAATGTTACTCTACTCGACGACACGGCGCTGATGTGGATCTGAGCAGATTTGCCACTATGGCGGATATGTCTGGGTTTACTAGTCGTGTTGTTGTTGACGCCTACCCAAGTGAGCTTGTAACTTTTCAATATGAAACTGGTAAACTACAAACGTCTAATGCTGATTTTCAAGTTGAAAGGCGCTGTCGCAAAGAACCTGGCTGAAATCATTGAAAACGTGGGAATCAGAGGCTCTGGTGTGACGGTTACGTTTACAATAAAGAAAGTGGTGGAATGTGACATTATGCTGATGATGGAGAGCAATTATAGGAATAGTAAACAAAGAAAGAGAAGGACCAGATAACGGTGTAGCCTTAGTAAATGGTCGACTTTTTCAGGTCTTTTTGTTAAAATTGACTTTAACGTCACATCTTAAATTTGCGCGAGTTTGGATCAAGTACTTGTTTACCATAACTGGCAGTAGATGTACGTGGGGTCAAGTGTGTGTGTGTGTGTGTGTGTGTGTGTGTGTGTGTGTGTGTGTGTGTGTGTGTGATTTGGATTTTAAACGTAGCTCTAACACTTTTTTAGACATATCGCTACGATGTCTGCCGTGTGACAGTTTACTGTGATGTCTAGCACTGGGGCATTATGCCGCAGACATGAAGCATCATGTCCCACTCAGTCACATTATCCTGACATAGGGCCGACAAGTCCTAATATTAACTCATAATGCTGAGCACCAAGCGAGGCAGCTGCTAGTACCATTTTTATAAGTCTTTGGAATGGGTTGGCTGGTGTTCGAACCCACGACCTCCCGCATCCGAGGCTTACGCTCTAACCACTTAGGCCGCCAGAGCGGTCGGGTCGAATGGGAATGTTGATGAACGATAGGCGGCAGCAGCTTAATCGCGCTTTTTGGCCACTGATATTACGGATCATTAAAAACGACAGTGACGATACAAATTTTTATATAGTTAAATTATCAGCATCATTAGTCGCCGGAGATGAAAATCAGTTTGAAGCACTTGACGTTTATCCGGACGGGTACTTAACCGTCTTTGATGCTTGTGTTTGAGATTAGTTTTCTTCATTATTGTATACGTAATGGATTCTGACCGTGGTAATGAGGTTGCGGAATCAGCTGACAGCGAACGCTAACATCAATAACAATTTTGCTGCGCATCAAAGTGGTTTTATAAAACCCATGTATGGACTGTAATATAATTCTGTTAAGGGTCAAGTAGAACTCGCCCGTTAGAATCACCATGATGTACCCGAACCAACTCAATGCCAACTTGGAATCAACGCACAGGCAAACACCCAAAAGTAGACTTCAGCCCCAGATGCAAATAAACTCCGGGATTGTTTCTATAACGGCGAAATGACATTCACCGAGATACCTACCCCGGTTAAGTTTACCAACGAATATTTTACACCAGCATCGACTTAGTTAAGAAGAGAAGGATCCCGACTGTTATTCAACAAGCACACACTTGTTCGGGTAACGCTTATTGAGTAAAAACGATCGTTAGATGTAAAAGTTACAGGCATAATCGGTATGTTTTTAAATGAAAGGGTGTAAAACCGCCAGAACGCATAATCGCTGGAAATTTTAATATTCCCGAGGCAAAAGTTCTCTATGATTGTATGACAATTGTACCAGTATACAAGGGTAATTGGCTAGAAGTGCGTATTGCACTAAGACGTGTTGTGTCCGGCTAGGTCTGCCAGTTATGCAATTGTACTACGCGATTTATGAATAGGAGAACTATGATAGACCCTCAATGTTACCGACGTAAGAAAGTAATGGAAGCAGAAAGACATCTGCGAGATGAAATCACCAAAAGAACCGCGTTAGTAGTAAAGTACTGAAATCAAAACCACAGCAATCATTGTAGGTGCGCCAATCGGATTGTCGGGGCTATATCGATAGCAACCGGTGCCTCTAGTGGTGCTAGCAAATAAATTAATTCCGATACAATTGCATTCACGAGTACACGTTTATACAGAACTACTTGCAACGACACAAGGCAGTCTGAACACAATTAGTAAAGTGTATTCGGTAGCAATCGAGAATAAAATAATTAGCCTGGTCAAGTTTGAGATAGTGTTGTTGGAAATGGAAAATCGCCGACAACTCCGAGCATAGATAAGAAATCGCGCGGTTGCGGATTTACAAGCAATAAAAGTCGAGTAAGATGGACCGTTTTGATACAATCTGCATCAGTTGTAATCATAAAGCAAGCGTTGTATAGCATTGACTAGTATTGAACGATCCAGTACTGACTGACTGCCACTTATTTGTGCAGATACCGTACACAGTCTCAAAAAACTGTATGCGTTTTGATAATTTATGGTTGTACATAGTATGAGTAATGTTAAACTGGCCGGTTTTTATCCCCTTCTTACCGTCTTAAGCTCTGATATACGTCATAAGTCTCTCTCCCCCATGACTAGTCCTTTTCGTGGATTATTAAGTGCTAATCATCTGTAGGTTGCGCGTAGCATATAGCCCAATTGCCAAGTCATGGGGGATAGAGGTTGTGACGTGTATCAGGACCCACAATGGTAAAAAGGGGACAAAACCGGCACAATAACACTACTCCATATAACACCAATATTAACAGTCATACATTACACCACCAATACTAGCAATTATACCTGTACAGTATACTGCCAATGCTAAAATTTATACCTGTACAGGATACTACCAATGCTAAAGTTATTCCAGTACAGTATACTACCAATGCTAAAAGTTATACCAGTAGAGTATACTGCCAATGCTAAAAGTTATACCTCTACAGTATACTGCCAATGTTAAAAGTTATACCTCTACAGTATACTACCAATGCTAAAAGTTATACCTTAACAGTATGACACCAATACCAACAGTTATACCTGTACAGGTATACCTCCAATGCTAATAGTTATACCTGTACAGTATACCACCAATACTAATAGTTACACCTGTACAGTATACCCATAATACAAACAGTTATACCAGTACAGTTGTAATGGAGCAAATTTTTCTGTCGATCTCTCTGTAGAACACATTTAGTTGGACACGTGTACGATTAATTAGATTTATGGAGTTCTGCGCTCGTTAAATTGCCATAATGCACGGATTGGTACAGTCTCTGTCACGAGTTTAGCGATTTTTGATTAAGGCTACGTTTGTTTAAACTGGACAGGAGAGGGGTCAATTTCTGATCGGTATGGAAAACTGTCATTTCTGAAAGTTACCAGGAATCAGTTGGGTAATCAAGGTTTGTCAGACGAACTGCATTGTTTCAGCAAGTTCAGGCGGGAAACGTATTTCATCCAGATTAGTCACGCTGTGAAGGGGGGCGTGATTTCACATGAAAACTCTTCAGTTTTATGTGCAAATAGCAAATTTGAAAATCAGTCGACACCATTTTCTGCGAGAGAAAACAAAGGTAGAGGACTCCGGGTCGAATTTAGAAGAAATTCACTCGTTAAATCATCCAAGGGAAGCAATTGTCTGGAAAAATTGACAGACACGTTCTGGAAGTGAGAGCTTGGAAAAACAAGGTATTTGCAACAATCTTATGTAATTCGTTGATACTACAATGATGCTTCGTTTGATTTATTTGCTTGTATTTGCATGGATTTACTTGTTTAAGTTCGTAGATTTAATTTCTTGATATGGTATACCTGTGTTGAGTTCGTTTATCTGAGTCCGTGCAATGATATTTTTCTTTATATAAACATTGACGACTTCTTTGAACGTATAGTCTCGTTTATTATAGGAAATTATGAATCTAGAATTTCATGCCTTATTTTAGTTGAGATGCAAGAATCCGTGTGAATTCTCCGACCTATATATGAGTTCACGTATGATAACCACTTGATAGTTTTTATAAATACAGTAGTGCAAGGAATTTCATTCATTTGTGTAATTGAGACTAGTCTGGAACTAATGTCTCGGTGGTGTGTTGAAATAGCAATTGGTTGACCATTAATTTTGTGCAACTAGGTTGTTACGGTCTGTCATGGCCAGTTAGACTAGATAGCCGTAGAATCTGTTTGAAATTAGGATAGAATTTATCTGACATAACGAGGGGGGTGGGGTGGAAGGTATTGATCTATTCCCCCAGTATAATGTGACGGAAGATTTAGGTTGCTTATGTTTGTTATTTTGGAAGGGCGAGATAGTTCTACGATCTACGTTCTACGTATTGCGTATTACAAACCCAAAGTGGACACTAAGTTGGAAAGGGTGGAAGAGGCGAGACAACCTGTGAATTTGGCAAAGGAAGTCAAAAGTGGAGAAGACCCAGACTTACCGGCACAAGGAGGTCAAAAGGGATAGTCGCTGTAGAATTTGGACCGAATCAAGACCATCAGGTTATGAAACTGTACAAGGCAATGTTTTCGATATATTTCACTTGATCTAAATGATGATTTAAATTCTATCGCTTAACAGATCGGCTATTGGTATCCTCATTTCTTTGTATTTGAAAATTCGTTGAAGAAGTTAAGTCAAAAAGAAAGAAGTGTATCTTTCAATCGTAATGTATTATTACTTTTGTTTATGAACTTTATTGTTAGAAATTTTGATTAAATTTTGTCTTTATTTGTAACGGGAGCTCGTGTTATTCTGTTCTATATACCTGCTCAGCTCTTTATCTATTCCACCTGTAAATTTCTCAATATCTATCGATATTTACTCGTTCCGAGCAAATTACACCGTCGGCGATCACCTCTAGATAACGATAACCAAAACCCAGAACACCCACCCCGACAAAGCTGGGAGGGGAGTATCTGTCAAAGTGGGGGCTTGTCTAGGGATCTGAGCATTTGTATTCGAGTAAAAAGGTCTGAGCAAATATAGAACAGAAAATTGATAATTGCAATAGTACTTTTCAAGAAACAGAGATCATAGTGAATCGAATCATTGCCTGCTCATTATTTTTAGATATATATATATATATATATATATATATATATATATATATATGTATTTTGTGCATGCAATTTTCTTGTCATCGGTTTTCATATTGTGATGAAAATAATTTTAAGAGATTGATGCAAATTCCCTTGTTGCTAGGGGTAGTATTCAAAATTCTTGAAGTGGGAACAAATTTTACCTTTGTATTCTCTTGGAAGAGATAGTCAGGACAACCCTGCAGCAGTAAATTTCGCCTTGTTAGTGTGTAAGCGTTACGCTAATTTGGGAGAGAGACATTTCAGTGGGGGGCTGCCTGTTTATTGACTGTTGGTGAAAAGGTTATTCTGGGTTAATTGACTAGGGCCATACTAGAGGTAAGGTAAATACGTGCGGAGCAATCTCATAGTAGGGCAGCAAACCTCAAGTGTAGGTAGAGAAGTTAAGTCTTGTGTTACAGTATAAGTAGTCAAAGATGGCAACAGACAGACAGTTAATAAGGGAATTCCGATCGATTGGAAAAGATGAACTTGGGTACGAAGGGGCCCAGTTAGCTGAATTTGTTGAGCGAAGTGTTCGAGAACATAAGCAACAACTAGCCGAGGAACGAGAGGAAGACAGACAAGCAGCTGAATGAGAGAAAGACAGACAAGCGCAAGCAGCGGAACGAGAGAAAGCAGCGGAACGAGAGCTCGAACTAGCCAGATTGCAGGCCGAAGAGAAAGCCAGAGAACGTGAACATATGTTAACCATGGTGAGGCTGAGGATCGAAGCCGAGTCCAGAAGGGGTGAAGACTTGAATGAACGTCCAGGACACATGAGTGGGCGATTGGAAGGCAGACGACCAATACAGATCACCATGTCCACGTTCAACGACATGGAAGAAATAATTGACAACTTTTTGTCACAGTTCGAAAAGTTGGCATTGGTTCATCTGCTACCCAAAGACCAGTGGGCTATCAATGTTTCGGCATTCTTACAGGGGGCCGCGAAAGACGTCTACCATAACATGACGCCGGACGAGGTAGATGACTACGACGCTTTGAAGAAAGCGCTACTATGGCACTATGAGCTGTCGGCGGAAACGTTTCGGAAACTCTTTAGAGAAGCGTCGAAAAGAGCTACAGAAACGCACGCACAATTCCATAACCGCGTACGTGTACTATTTGATAAATGGATGAAAAAAGCTGGTACCGCGCAAACGTATGAAGGCATACGCGAGGAAATTTTGAAAGAGCACGTTTTAAGTACCTACCGGAAAGACTTAATAGTGTTCTTAGCGGAGCGTGAATTCTCAACCTTGGATGATATAAGCGTGATGGCCGAGCGCTATGAGAGCGCACACTCGCGTCCAATCACCTGGGGTGGCAGGGACCGACCGGGCATCAGCGAGCATAGGAAGACCACTGAGGTGGCACCCCAAAGACGGAATGGACAGAATGGTGGGAGGCCAGGGGCCTGAAATCCCAGCCGAGAACATCTCCGTGGGTCTGGGAAGACTCAGGGGGTGGAGAAGGATAATACAGGGAGGAAAGGTGAGCCGGTGTGTTACGGCTGCAACAGACCAGGCCATGTCGTTAAGGATTGTAGAAAGTATCGTCCGACGACGGTTAATACGGTAACTACGGGTACTGTTAGTGAACAGGAACCAGTGGAGTTGACTAACACAGCGGTAGCTACGGTAAATGGTGAGAGGGCAACCGTACTGTTTGATACTGGTTGTGTTATCCGGCCTTGGTAGATAGTAGGTATGTCAAGCCTGGGGATTACACAGGCGAGACGGTTGAAGTCCAGTTTGCTAACCGGACGAAAGACTTGCTCCCGGTTGTTAACATAGACCTTGATTCGCCGTATGTAAAGGGGCGAATTCAAGCAGCGTGTTTGTCGGGACTGTCTCATGACGTGATATTAGGGTGTAGGTATGTGTTGCCACAATCTAACCCTATGACGTGTACATGTGGGGTCCGTTGAGACGAGGGCTATGAAGCGAAGGTCAGGGTCAAAGCCGCTAAGACCCACGACTTCGCCCATAGACAATTTGCTACCTGGCGAGTTGAAGAAACTTCAAAAGGAAGATTTGTCTCTCAACAAGGTACGCAGGTACGCAGAAGAGGGGTCCATACGGAAATCGTCAGACGGAGAGGTGAAGTTCGCGACGAAACGCGGTATTTTGTATCGGTACGCCAGGAAAGGGGCCGATACGTTTAAGCAAGTTGTTGTGCCTATAGCGAAACAAGCAGAAGTGCTTAGGCTGCCACATGAGGGTCTACTTGGAAGCCACATGGGCGTGGCGAAGACCAGAGAGAGGTTGGTAAGGGAATTCTACTGGCCAGGTGTGTATAGGGATGTTAGGAGGTTCTGTTTGTCGTGTGACAAGTGTCAGCGGGTGGCACCCAAGACCTCCCATCGCCCAGTGCCACTAGGAACCACCCCACTGATTGACGAACCTTTCTCGAGGGTGGCGATGGACCTAGTAGGTCCGATAAAGCCGGCGGCAGAAAGCGGTAATCGTTATATACTAACGATAGTAGATTACGCCACCCGGTACCCGGAGGACGTGGCCTTGAAAACCATTGACTCAGTCACAGTGGCTGAGGCCCTGTTAGGAGTTTGGTCGAGAGTTGGTGTCCCGGATGAGATACTGACTGACCAGGGGACGCAGTTTGTGAGCCAGGTGATGGAAGAGGTAAATAAGTTACTGTTCATTAGACACCTGACAACTACCCCGTATCACCCGCAGTGCAATGGTTTGGTGGAGCGTTTCAATGGAACTTTGAAACAGGCTCTGAAGAAGCTCTGTGAAGGTCGACCCAGGGACTGGGATCGATACCTTCCGGCGATACTGTTTGCGTATCGAGAAGTGCCACAGGCTAGTTTAGGTTTTGCACCTTTTGAATTAGTTTATGGGAGGACAGTTAGGGGACCCATGGCTATATTAAAACAGATATGGACGGATGAGCAAGCATCCGAGGAAGTGCGAACAACATACCAGTACGTTGTTGATCTACGCAACAAGTTAGAAGAGGTTTCTAAATTGGCTCAGGAGAATCTCTGCGACGCAAAGGGACGTCAAGCCAAATTTTACAATAGAAGGACGAAGGAACGTTACTTTGAGGTGGGTGACAAGGTGTTGTTGTTGCTGCCGCTGAGCACAACAAACTTCAAGTCTCGTGGAGGGGACCATTTGTGGTAACGGAGAAAAAGGGTGGGCAGAACTGCCGTATCCGGGTAGGAGACAAGGAGAAGCTGTACCACGTAAATCTCTTGAAACGTTACCGTGAAAGAGAGACACCCACAGAGTTCGTGGTTGCTACAGTTGTAACCGAAGAACCCGACGACAACGGAGGAGAGGCGGAAGTACTCCCTAGTAGTCCTTTGACGACGGAAGAAACTTACGTCGACGTTGTCCTTGACGGAACGTTAACGTCAGAGCAACGTAAGGAAGTGGAGTCGTTACTCCAAGACTACGCAAGCGTCTTGACAGAACGACCTGGCAAGACGGAGTTGGAGGAGTTCACACTAAAGCTACTGGATGAGAAGCCGTTGAAGTTGAAGCCATGTCCGTTACCCTTTTCGAAACTGGAATCGTTAACCCCAGATAGTTCAAAGGTCGACCAACTTAGGAAGGCAGAACGACCAACGACTAAGACGGAAGTTCGATCTTTCTTGGGACTAGCAGGGTATTATCGTCGCTATGTTGCAAACTTCAGCGCTATTGCAAGCCTATTGACTGACTTGACTCGGAAAAAGGCTCCGACGAAAGTTATATGGACAGACGCATGTGAGCGTGCATTTCAGACGTTAAAAGACAGACTGACGTCAGACGCGGTAGTGAAACTGCCTGATGTGACACGTGATTTTGTCTTACGTACTGACGCTTGTGATAGAGGTTTAGGGGCACTACTATTACAAGAGTATGACGGAAATTTATTCCCAGTTGCCTACAGTAGCAGGAAATTGTTGTCTGCAGAACGCAATTATTCAGTCTCTGAGAAAGAATGCTTGGCAGTTATCTTTGGGATAACTAAATTCCAACGTTACTTATATGGACGAAAATTTATTTTAGAAACCGACCACCAACCACTCGCATATTTAGCTCAAGCTAAGTTGACCAATGGACGATTAATGAGATGGTCATTATTTCTACAACAGTACCAAGTACAGGTACGGTATATTGAAGGCAAGGAGAATGTAGGGGCTGACTGCTTAAGTAGACAAGGGACATCTGAGGTGAAGGGTTCACCTGAGGACATGGAAGTGTAACGGTTAGATCTCCAAAAATTTGGAGAGTAAAAATCCCTGATTTTACTCTTAAGGAGGGGGTTATGTAATGGAGCAAATTTTTCTGTCGATCTCGGTAGAACACATTTAGTTGGACACGTGTACGATTAATTAGATTTATGGAGTTCTGCGCACGTTTAAATTGCCATAATGCACGGATTGGTACAGTCTCTGTCACGAGTTTAGCGATTTTTGATTAAGGCTACGTTTGTTTAAACTGGACAGGAGAGGGGTCAATTTCTAATCGGTATGGAAAACTGTCATTTCTGAAAGTTACCAGGAATCAGTTGGGTAATCAAGGTTTGTCAGACGAACTGCATTGTTTCAGCAAGTTCAGGCGGGAAACGTATTTCATCCAGATTAGTCACGCTGTGAAGGGGGGCGTGATTTCACATGAAAACTCTTCAGTTTTATGTGCAAATAGCAAATTTGAAAATCAGTCGACACCATTTTCTGCGAGAGAAAACAAAGGTAGAGGACTCCGGGTCGAATTTAGAAGAAATTCACTCGTTAAATCATCCAAGGGAAGCAATTGTCTGGAAAAATTGACAGACACGTTCTGGAAGTGAGAGCTTGGAAAAACAAGGTATTTGCAACAATCTTATGTAATTCGTTGATACTACAATGATGCTTCGTTTGATTTATTTGCTTGTATTTGCATGGATTTACTTGTTTAAGTTCGTAGATTTAATTTCTTGATATGGTATACCTGTGTTGAGTTCGTTTATCTGAGTCCGTGCAATGATATTTTTCTTTATATAAACATTGACGACTTCTTTGAACGTATAGTCTCGTTTATTATAGGAAATTATGAATCTAGAATTTCATGCCTTATTTTAGTTGAGATGCAAGAATCCGTGTGAATTCTCCGACCTATATATGAGTTCACGTATGATAACCACTTGATAGTTTTTATAAATACAGTAGTGCAAGGAATTTCATTCATTTGTGTAATTGAGACTAGTCTGGAACTAATGTCTCGGTGGTGTGTTGAAATAGCAATTGGTTGACCATTAATTTTGTGCAACTAGGTTGTTACGGTCTGTCATGGCCAGTTAGACTAGATAGCCGTAGAATCTGTTTGAAATTAGGATAGAATTTATCTGACATAACGAGGGGGGTGGGGTGGAAGGTATTGATCTATTCCCCCAGTATAATGTGACGGAAGATTTAGGTTGCTTATGTTTGTTATTTTGGAAGGGCGAGATAGTTCTACGATCTACGTTCTACGTATTGCGTATTACAAACCCAAAGTGGACACAAAGTTGGAAAGGGCGGAAGAGGCGAGACAACCTGTGAATTTGGCAAAGGAAGTCAAAAGTGGAGAAGACCCAGACTTACCGGCACAAGGAAGTCAAAAGTGGAGAAGACCCAGACTTACCGGCACAAGGAGGTCAAAAGGGATAGTCGCTGTGGAATTTGGACCGAATCAAGACCATCAGGTTATGAAACTGTACAAGGCAATGTTTTCGATATATTTCACTTGATCTAAATGATGATTTAAATTCTATCGCTTAACAGATCGGCTATTGGTATCCTCATTTCTTTGTATTTGAAAATTCGTTGAAGAAGTTAAGTCAAAAAGAAAGAAGTGTATCTTTCAATCGTAATGTATTATTACTTTTGTTTATGAACTTTATTGTTAGAAATTTTGATTAAATTTTGTCTTTATTTGTAACGGGAGCTCGTGTTATTCTGTTCTATATACTTGCTCAGCTCTTTATCTATTCCACCTGTAAATTTCTCAATTTATATTGATATTTACTCGTTCCGAGCAAATTACACCGTCGGCGATCACCTCTAGATAACGATAACCAAAACCCAGAACACCCACCCCGACAAAGCTGGGAGGGGAGTATCTGACAACAGTATACATCCAATGCTATCAGTTATACCTGTATAGTATACCTATAATGGTATATATATATATAT
>JAECUM010027689.1:0-25545 GCA_016617855.1 Megalonaias nervosa
GGGGGGGGAGATGTCCTGATGCCCTTAATTTCTTAGACATTGTATGTGTGCTTAGAAGACCTGACACAGATTCATTCCCTTGATCAAGATACATGATTATTTAACTACTACTATAATGTTACAGTCTACGGAAACAGCAGTGCAACGTTTTTGTAAAGAACCCAACAGTGCGCGAGAGTATGTGATGTCAGTGCGTGAACTTGTGCACAATATGCATAATAGTCAACGATAGTAACAATACAACTTGCTTTTTGTTTTGAAACATTGTTTAAATGATGTGTACCTTTCCAATAGGTAGAGTTCACTTACCTCTGACACCTATTTTGGTTTTCAATAAAGTTTCACCATTGTTTATGTTTATCACTAACTGGCTTGTCAGAATCTTGCCTCAATTGCCACAAAAATGACAATTTATGTGCTTCCTACTTATTTTCTTCACAGACATGCAAGCCTTTTGTACAATAAAAATAGCTGGATACCACTTCAAAAGAGTCTTTTATATTCAATGCATGTGTGTTTAGGTGTCATTTATACTACACAAAGCCAGTGTAGTATGTACCTAACAACCTCAGCTTTCGTCAAAGCAATTAAATCAACAGCACCATTTTGGTAATTTGACAGTTGATAAAAGATAATTTCGGATCCTACCTGGAAAATGTGTCATCTATATTACATGAAGCCATTTGACTTGGAGCATCATATTTAACAGTCCCAAATGTAACCCAGCAATTATGATTGTCCATAAAAGCTGAACTAAATATATTGCTGAAATGAATAATAATTTACGAAAAATGTAATGATTCCAAAACTAATCTCTCTGTCTCTCTTGGTCCCGGTTCTTGGGGCTCTAAAGAGCTGAAATGTTCAGCTATATTGTGGGGTGTGATGTGTTAGACTGCCATTACTACCCTGCATTGAATTCATTTGTTGCCTTAGTCATCTATCATCAGAAATTCAGCATACAGATACTGGTCTATGTCCCTCTCAAAGGGATGTGAATTGGGGTGAAATGATACACCTTTGCCGCTGATCAATACAATTCATAGTAAATAGCCTAGGATATGATACAATATCGAAACACATATCAGCTTCATGGTCTTTTCATCTTTCGAAGATCTGTCAGTAGAGGGTTGGTGTCGTTTTATATATCTGGACATCTTAGTTGTATTTCCAGTATGCAGGTTACAGCCAAGACATACACTTATCATCTCTTCATATGTCATTCTCATCCTTGACAAGATAAGAAAAAATACTTCCAAACAGACTATCTGTTAGTTGTCAATGATTTTAACTTAGCCTTTTAGGCTATATCAGGTTACTCCATTCGATCCGGTGGGGGACTCATCTTGGTCACCAAACGTTTGTTTAACACTGCATGAATGCTTTAAAAACATCATTTTTCATGTGCTCATTTACGTTTGGAAGGCATCACGGTGTTGTATTCGAAACAGAAAAATAATGCAGTTTCTTCGTGCAAGGAAACTTTAATATAGAACAAATCTGGCAGTGGAGACGACCAACAACCAAATCCATCACATTGTACTTACTGCAGCTGCAAAGCAAGTACTGCAGCCACAGGCATTCGTGTCTGTCAGTAAAAATGGAAATTATTGACAGCGCTCACCCACCCTCTACCAAGTAACAAGTTAAAAATGAAGTCAAAAGTATATGGAACCATTGGAATGACCAACGCATGGTAACATAAACTATATGTGACACATCATGATGTTTTCTTATATGCCATAAAATGTGAATATTTTTATTTGATTTTTTTAAGTCACAATATGAACAACATAGCAAGAGGGGGTTAATTGACCAAATGGCGAGAAGACCAAGTGAAAATGATGCAAAACATTATGCATGGCTCCATTTTAGTAACGAAGAGATTATTATTATTATATTATTTTAAGCAGCACAAATAAACAGTAGAGGCTGAGCTTTTTGTCTGTGCCAGCTTAGTTGCCAATTTATTGCCAGTTATAGCAATCATGTGGTGTATTTGTTTGTGCCAGTTTATATCCATTCATGGGGTCCACTCATGGGGTAACCTTCAATGAGATTTTCTCATTTTTCCAATTTCTGCCTTCTTGGGGTCCGTTCATGGGGTATCCGTCAATGAGATCTATTTTAGTTTGGATTTTCCATGTATTTCTAGCTATATTTATTTCTGGCTATTTATTGGGCTCTTTACCTCTACAGTCTATTTTTATCATAAAGGGAAGGGGGAGGTGTTTCCCCTTTATGGTCACATAGACATACTCCGCGGTGAATTCCTAGATACGAAACGAAATACTAGAAATTCAGAACGTTGTCCATAAATTTCGCGCTCCCCACGGTTCTACGGTCAACAGGATACGTACTGATTGCTGACAATATTTTGCACCTCTACCCACAGGCGAACCCGAGGTAGTGAAAACCAATAGTTACGACTTGTGATGGATATGCGCAAACTGTCAGCAATTAGTACATTTTCCGGTTGATTTTAGAACGGTTGGGGAGCCCCCAACCACTTAAATAACCTCAGGTTTAACCAGCAAGCAAGATGCCGATTCCGGGGTTTGAACCCATGAAGTATACTAGTTATGGTTTGGAAATCCAACGACCTTACCACTAGACCACGCAGCTTCGAGAGATATTTGTTAAAACCTAATATATATACCAGCTGACGATAAATCAATAAGGTTTTTGATAATTTATAACTATCCCGTGCTGTAGAATATTCAACCGAAATAAAATATATAAATAGTGTTATTTACAAAAATAAATAATATATCTTAATTCGTACTACGTATATTGCCGAGTGGGAGAATTATCAGTATATATAGACCACAGGTATTGTTAGTCAAGCGAAACAGGTGTGGCTCATTATCACCATACACGAGAATGTTCCTAAACAGCCTGCGGAAAAACAGGTGGTTTTCACAGAGAATATATCAGTATATTATATTTGTGAACAGATAGATATACAAATATATAAAAAATTTAGATCGTATAATTTATTTATCAGGTATTCCAGTATTTTAAAATTTATGTTTAATATAACAGGTAGATTTCTCTATAGAGTGTACAAGAATGGATTTTTGGCCAACCTGTAAATCTCAGCGAGTTATTATTAACGGATACGTATATTTAGCGCAGACACCCATGTGATCATGTTGTGGGAAACCTTGCGTGTTATTAATAGCGCAGAGGTATTTTTAGCGCAGTCACCCACATGACCAGGGCAATGTCTAAATTTTGAGTCAAATTGAGATTCCGGCAATTCGCTGTAGCTGAATATATACGTCACGTTACAGTAAAACCCTGTATATCTGCTGACTTGGTGATCTGTAATTAAATCATTGTTGTAATAATAGTAATGAGTAATTCTGCGCTTGCTATGGAATTTCCTACGGCAAAATTAACTCGACAACGACTAGATGTAATTAAGAAGTATCTTCTAGTACGTGATTTTGTCAAACAACAAATACAACAACGCCAAGATCCTCATGTGGAGTATACAGAAGGTACAGAACAGTTATTTAAACCAGTCACAAAGGCCACTAAAGATCTTCTTCCGTCGTTGGAACAAACCGCTAAATCAACCGAAAAAACAGCAGAAAGAACTAAAAAAACCCAAAATATTCTCAGAGAGCTTCCAGCTAAAATAGTTGCTGCTCAACCACAATTATAGGAAGGAAGAGAGGAAGTAATTGATAGAATCGACGAAGCTCGTGATGAAATCACTGAAGTGAGGGATCTTGTTAAAACAAAACCCAAACCTGTCAAATGTACCGAAGAAGGTCGTAAAATACTTCTAGGAAACCCTGAAGACGTTGCTGCAGTATGATATCAAATTCGTAGTAAACTATTAGATACAGAGACCGGCGATGTCAGCAAAAAATGAAAATGGACTCGTTTTGCGTTTCGAAATTACCATGATATACCTCAAATTAGCGGTGAATACAAGGATGAATTTAAAGAATTTGAGAAACAAGTCAAGAAGCTAGAAAAACGGTATCAGTTGAAGATATATTATCGCACAGAAGATCACAGTTTGTACTGCTTTGTGTAGAGGAAGAAGAAGCAGTGGGAAGTTGCCTTGCCACTCGCGATAGACGTCGTAGGAAACAAGGTGGTGGTAACGTGATCGCTGAATCGCCGGTGATTCAAGATAAACTTAGTCCAAATAACATCCTCGCTGATGTTGATCGACTTGAAATTCTGATTGGTGGAAGACGAGCCGGCAACAATTCCCACGAAATCATTAATGAAGCAGCTACTATTTGTCAGCGTTTATTTACCGGTGGCGTCATGGACAGTAGCGTCTATCGGGCACTGATAGATGAAATTACTGACATTTACTACAGTGAATGATCCGTTAGATCGGCGATAACAAAATAACATGATTATACACAATGCCCAATGTGAAAACGTCAGGGTGATAAATTCACGATTACCGGTTTATAAAATTATCTACGGATATGGACTGGGCGATGTTATTCAGGGTTTAATTAGAAGGATAGCCCCAAAAGCTATCTCGATTGCAAACCAATTAGGTATGAAAGCCATCGAAGTTGTTGGTGATAATGGTATTGGCACTATTGGTGATGTTGCTGGTAAAGCATTCTCGGCGATCAAGGACAGACTCGCACGATTGGTACGACGAAAACCACAGCCAGTAAAACTACCCAGCACCGAAGTGATGCCAGCAAGTGTCAGCAAAATAATAAATCAAGTTGCAAATGAGCGGTTGAAAGAATTAGCTGGTGGGCTATCTCTGACAAAACAAGCCTCCAACAAGATAGGAAAAAACATAACCGCAAACCTAATAGCAGGTAGTGGTATGGCCGGACGTCAGCGCTGATCAACCACTATTGATCAATGGTGGAAGGTCGTTTTAGACACCAGCGAATATATAAAAAATGTTCAAACGTGTATCTGATTTATTGAAGTTCATTTATTGAAGTTCATTTAAACTTGCAAGAAATGATGATACCGCATATGCAGCAAATAAACGATGTGGATTCGTTAACAGCTGTATTATGGCGTTGTTTAACAGTGTCCGACATATAATTGATGGTAGAGAAATCGAAGCATGCCTCGGTAACGTTGATGTCGCTATGACAATTTTTGGTCTTGCAAGATATTCCGAAGACTATTCACGGTCCACTGGTGAGTCCATGATGTTCGCGAAGGACATTACTGACCACCCCGACAATAGATAACATCTCATGGTACAATTAGAGCTAGCCAGCGCCGTTCATCCACAACCAGCTGAAATAATTCCTCGACCTGTCGCTGCTTCTGAGACACTGCAGAGTGCCAATCCAGAATTCAACCTGGGATTTGCAGCACGGCGATCTCAGGTTAACGCAGATGACACCACTGTCACATATCTTCAGATTCTGTAGACATGTTATAAAAGTTATCTTCGGAGCAAATCACACGGTTACGCTGGTTCGAAAGGACACCGACAACGATGCTATCTGGCGTGCTGAGATTGGTGGGGGTGGTGCTGGTATAGTAACACTAAACTAGCATTATGGATGCCAACGATGACGCTGTCGTTGACAGAAGAACAGCGATTATTATCGTTCATGAATAATGGCGGCAAGTCAGCACTGTCGTGACTGACAATGACCACAGACACAGCTGCAGGCACAGCAGGAACAGTTTCATGGCAGATTGCATCACAGCAAGGAATTTCAGCACCACGACACATATTCGTGGCATTTTAGCGTACTACCAGATATAATGATCAAACAGCAAACCCAATGGTATTTGACATAATAGCGGTGTCTACAATTTCGCTGAGGATAAATGGACATCAAAAACCATCCGAAGACATAATACTGAATTTTGACCAAAAGAATGTTGCACGGGTGTTTGATATGATATATGGGGCGTGGTCAGAATGTCGACTCCGGCCTGCAGATATCTCAGCGGGATTTCTTGACGTTGTATCCAATTTATTATTTCTCGTTGGAACATCTGGATTCATTCAGACAGTCAATCGTTGACGTGCACGTGCGAGCTATTTGCTGGTCCTGCTCCAGCTGCTGGTTACAAAGCAATCGCTGTTATGTTGTCAGATAAAACAATTTTGCTTGAGGGTGTTGGTGGACGAATGAGAGTAGTTGATGCGCCCGTTGGAAACATGTAAATGTTTTCCAAACATGTAAATGGATCGCAAGCAATCTGTACTTAGATCATTCATGATGTTATAATGTCATATCATCACGTCAATATTACTCTGACACCTGGTCAGATTAAAAAACTGCAATCCACATCGAAGAAGAATTCTGGGGCAAAAATAACTCTGAAATCAACGGCGTTGCCGGGCCCAAATAAATTATCGTTGACTGAGCGTCAACTCAAACACTACAATGACGCCAAGAAATCATGAGCAGAAATACAATTATCAATGTGAGAGAACCAAAATCAGACGATGAGGTGGCAACAAAAAATATATGGACAACAACAACTCTACGATCAGAATGTAGATCAGTAAATGTGTTGCTAAAGCCGGTGATGCAATAACTGGCGATCGCAATATCAGCCAAAATAGCATTGCTAATTTGAGAGAACTAGAATCAAACGATGACGCTGCAACGAAGAAATACGTGGATAGCAATAACATCCCGATGATGACCTCGTTAATGACAATCAATGATGGAATGACCACATTCATTTCTGAATATACGAATCATGTAACCTCGTTTACAAATTTTCCTAAAAACAGAAATAGAATCATAGATAATTTCTTTGGAATTCCAACTGTCTTCAACACCAAGCTCTGAAATTCACACACAACTTGTTGATCTAGTCACCGTTAAAAATGAGCTCATCAACATCAACTCAAGAATCAATTCGATAAACAATGAACTCGATCAAATCAAAAAGCTTGCCGATGGTGTAATTCACACAACTCCGTTCATCAATATGGTGTGCACAGTAGAGTCTGGATCGAGAACATGGACACCGGAAAACAACACACTCCATCATATCGCTCAGGTTATCGGAGTGCATAGGCTCTCCGTGTTTCAAGCCGCTAGATTTAAGATATATACGAGATATATATGGGATCATATCACCGACATATTTTCCGGAACTGTGTCGGTCGTGTTAAATCAGAATGACTTTGAAACATTCATACTAGATCCAGAAGACAAAAAAATTAACCACAGTGACATATTGGTGGTGTCTGGAATTCGTCCCGAAAACGCCTCAATTGGTAATTCAGTATAACACATAATGAATCCCACACAATCCTTTCGGTATAATCAAGCATGTACGTGGAAAGCATCGCTGGAATAAATTATCGACGAGCACATGATGAAACAAAGAAAAATAACGCAGACGAATCATCGTCATCGACAATGTTGTATACGTGGTTTCCTCGCTGATCGCTGAAACAACGACGTTAATCTGCACGTTATCACCGACGCACGTGATACCACCCGTGGTTGGAATCGGTGTCTCTGTTGTTGTTGGTGTTGCTGGTATACTCAATATTTCGCGAAAAAATATCTTCATGTGCCAGTAAAAAATTGCATGAGCACATAGAAATAACCTACGCTGCGACATATACGTGCATAAATATATCATCGATACTGTCAGCGGGGTTAAACGATGGTGCAATATCAGACAATGAATTTGCTGCAATTAGGGATGTTTATTATCGATATCACAAGAATGCAAACTTGCCAAGGCCACATTTAGAATCCGCCGTATAGATACTAATGACCTCAAAAATAACCACATGACTGGAACAGATTTTCTCTAACACAACGCCGACGACGACCACAATGGTATCAGCGACGTCAACACGGCCGGAATTCGATATTGGTTTTCCAACTCCTATAAAAGCGCCGAATGGTCAGTCACTTGAGATCACACTGGCACAATTACGACTTTATTATATTTGGCCAAATATCAGAGAAAAATCATTTGGTAGATTAGACGCTAATAGTTCGCTGGTATTCTCGCATTAAACAACCACTGAAGGAATTGCCGAGTCAGTCCCAATCTAGGAAGTCGTTACCATCCCAACAGAATCATATCAAATCGAACAAATCAAAGATGAACTTCAACATAGAATTAAATCAACAACAGAAAAAGAATCAAAGATCGCTATCAAGGTGCACGAGCCAACATTGAGCGCAGCCATTGAAATATCGACGTCAGATTACGTCGTTGACATATATAAGTCATCGAAAAGAACTGTGCTGGGATGGCCGTTGGAAGCGACAATTTATCTTGGACCACCAGAACCAACGCGATCTGATTATTTGATAATCAAACAACAGCTAAGATAATTTACAGAGCATAAAAATCATAACCAATGGTGGGCTGTAAATGTTATGCGGGAAACCAATGGAGAAGTTATACCATCTTCTAGTAGTGTTGAAAAAAATATGATTGTGTTATTTAACCATATAAAGTTTACGGAATCGTATTCACAAGCAAAAGAGGGATGGCGCAGACAGGGTGGAGTTTCTACCAAAGACGTTGTAGATAAAATAGTGCAGGAACATAAAAAATACAAAAAGATCTGAGAAAACTCTTTAAGCAGTATATAGTTGAATATCCAAATGATGATCTTAGACTTAGAATCATCACTGCAGTAGAGCACCTGTACCATGTGAAATCTGATGCAGAACTTTTTCAAAAATCCGAGATTACAATTAACAATTCACAGGAGTGATGATGCGATAGTATTTGGGGCGAGAAAATAAAAAAACAACAACAGGATTTCTCGATTATTTTAAGATCACCGAAGCCTACTTATCCACGTTCAAACTACCCCGGTTGGGCACGGATAAAATTCAGCACGATCTCAGTGACATAACTGACGAATATTTTCCAAAGATCTATGCCGCATGGGAGAAGTTACGAGGCCCTCCAGATATTCTCTGAGATGACAACGATCCAACAGGTGGTGGTTTCATGTATCGTCAGGTACTCTCAACATCACATCGACGTTTCTGTAAATCTTGTCTGTGACGCAGTCGATGGTAGCTATACCGCATCTGGACAAGCTTTACACGGGCAGGCCCAGCACGGATATGTTCTTTACAACTCTTCTCCAATGTCCCGCCGGGTCATTTGATTGTGTCGGTGCCCCCACTAATCCTATTTATTTACAATGTCATAATCCATCACTGTCACGAATATATTTTCGTGTTACCGACCAAGACGGTAAATTTATTGGACACACTTGGTGCAGAATTGACTGTTTGTTTGTGTGTGCGTCACAGACCCTGAACGGCCTCTCTCGGCCAATGACAAAAAAATGTTTTTCGTTAATTTTTTTTTTTTTTTTTTTTTGGTTAATTTATTGTTGTTGTTTGGGTTATTCCTTCTTGGGGAATGCTTCTCATTCTGCGGAAATCTCAATAGATTCCAATACAATTTTTTGTTATCTGTCTCGCACGATTTCTTACAGACGCTCGAGTTTCATATTGTCGAGACAAATCTGATCGTAATTTCTCAATGGCATTTGCCAGTGGAACAAATTTAGCTATATCATCTTGTTCATATAAATCCACCAATCACAATTCCATTTCACGTTGGAGTAATTTGATAAATCTGTACTCAACCGCGAGTGTATATCTTCCCTCTTCACGTCGCTGCTGTATCATCTCAAAATCATCGTTGATTTGTTCAACGTCGAGTTGAACCGCGAGACCATCTTGCTGCAATTGTTCGATCGTAGAGATAATCTCGTTAATGTTTTCCTGGTTCATTATATAACAAATGTATTTCTTTAATAAAAGATTTTATCTAGACCAATTGACCAATTCGACAACGTGTTGCTGGATCGTGTAAACTTTTCGTGATGAATCCATGCGAATTTTCCTGAGGATGTGCGAAGAAATCTTTAAATGTGTTTATATCCACATTCGCCTGGACAAAATGTCTGATGAATATTTCGCAGAGCATGTGTATCAACCCCGTTAAAAATAACTACAACATTACTCGAATTACTTTGGGAATCTAAGTATACCGCTGAGTAACATAAATGACAGTTCTGTTTTTATGTCTTCCCCGTGAAAATATTCTGGTCGGATTTTCTTGTTTGTCAAGCATGACATTATCGTAAACCACTAGATTGTTGATATCTCTATTAAGATCCTCAACGGACGGCGCTTCATCGATGCCTGTGATAAACTGAATAACATCTTTTTCAGCCACTGCAGATTCATTAGGTTCCTTGAGTACATTATAGCATCGTTGGTCATCCACAGATGGCGCAACTAAATAAAGTCTGTCCCATTTGAGCCACCGCATTATCAGGTTGAGCAACAACTGAGTTTTACCCGACCCAGATGGACCAGTTATAACAACTCGAATGGAATTTGGTAACACTGGATGATGCTGGATTGGTGCTTGCTCACGTGTCGCTAAAAAGTCAATCACGTTCATATTGTACAAATATAGTACTATTTATAATGATGAGTTTATATTGTATTCGATGCAAGACAGTCACTGGTACAAAATTTCTGAGAGCAACCACGCTGAGAAATAACACGCCGACACTTACAGGTAAATGTGTAAAATGCGGCACACAAAAATATAAGTTTGTGACGTTGGATCGCTCTGCGATCCATAGTGGCGATATTGCTAAGGCACTCGGAAAAATACCTGGAACACCATGGGCTAAGTATTCTGTGGAAAAACATCTTACAGGATATAATTATTGTGGTCCTCGAACTCGCCTTGATATGAGAATGGACGAAAAAAATTAACCAAAACTGGCGTGTCATGTTCATGGTGTCGCGTACAAAAATCCAGATCTACAACAACGACATATCGCGAATGTCAAGTTAATTCACACGCTGACTTCGATAAAAGATAAAAACATACGATAATCACTCGCGAACTGGTTGATAAGATCGGCGATGAAAGGTAAAATAGTGTTGGGAGCAGTCAATAAACGGCAACAATTACATAATGGAGTCGATTTATTACAGTCCAAGAGGATATTGGAGAGGTACTGCAGCAATTAAAAAACTCGCCGATGCAGCAGGTGTCATACGAGCTGTAGCCGCAGATTGGTTGTCACGACAGGCCATATGGCAAATTTATCGTCCACGTCCCAAAACGATTCAACATGGATGGTTTATGTCAACACACCCAACGAAGTTCATCAGGCAGATATCTTGTGTTTACCACGTGACGTACATAAAAGGCGCACATACAATACGCGTTGACTGTCGTAGATGTTGCAAGTAGATACAAAGAGGCTAAACCGTCATCGTCTAAGCAGGAACTGAAATCTTAGCAGCGTTTGAACGAATTTATTCGCGAGAACCCCGTCCGTCTAGCGGCCTGCGATGGCCACAATTGCTACACAGGTTGATCCTGGCAAATAATTTCTCGGCGCAGTAACGACGCTGATGCAACAACATAATGTTAAAATCAGACGTGGACAAACCGCGATACATCGCGATCAGGCAATCGTTGAACGATTTAATCAAACACTTGCACAGCGACTCATTTGACATCATAATGCCCAAGAATTACTGAGCGGAACGCTGAGCGTTCAGGACAGATCTCGTGAATGGGTTGCGAGACTACCTCCTGTAGTGGCAGCGTTAAACAACGAGGTCACGAGTGGAATTAACATGAAACCCATCGAGGCAATTGCGAAAAAACACATACCACGACGAAAATCACTAGATCAGCTACAACAACCAGTGTTTGGTAGTAAAGTAACAATGAAGTATTTATATGAACCTTGTGACCTTGAGGGTGGTGCAGCAAGAGCAAGTTATCCCGTGTGTAGTTTAACAATACATATAATTTCCAGCGTGGTAAGATCTACTGTGCAGTCACCAATCTATTGATTAGATTCAACAGCTCCTCAACTTGGATTTGTCCGCGAACAATTACAGGTAATTTTTGAAAACACCCAGTTACCACCAGTTTGGATACGCACCAACAAAAAAAGCTGACAAGAGTTACACGCTCTGAGGAACGAAGCTCCTCTACGTATGTTACATTCAAAACATGTCAGAGAGACATTTTCGCGTGTGTGGCTGAGACTACTATTGATTATGTCCACGGTAAAATGTAGTACGTCATTAGAAAAATATTGCCACAACATTATTTTGATACAGCGGGCGCAGTGATTATTTTGTCCTTGTTTCAGCGTCATGACAAATTCCACATCCAGATCAAACTGGCTCTGTTTTTTTTTTGATCATCTCACGCATAATTTGTCAATTATTTTCTTCACCACGTTGATAATTCCTGGTGATGCTGTTGTTGTTTGTGACGCTGTTGGTAGCTCCAACACGCAGACAACCCTGTGTAACTGAGATATTTTTGTTATTCTAGACACTGCCACATAAACTAAATTTGACCATTATATGCGATTATCGACAATCCATATATTGGCATTTGATATTGTTAATCCCTGAGACGAATTGATTGATATTGCTTATCCCAGAGTCCAGCACGATGGGTTTGACGACTACGCCTGTTGTACAGCCTCTACTGGAACCTCGACGATATCATTAAGAACTAGGTTTTGTTTTGTCTCCGTTCCTGGAATATCAACAAGTATAGTTTGTCTGCGTGTATCTGATGGCCGATAACATAATGAAACTAATTGATCAGGAAATGTTCCTTATGTAGCTCAAATAATTTACACTGATGTTAATCACGGACGTTTTTCCTGGATACAACTATTAGATCATTAGGGAGCCAAAAGTTCCAGAAATCTGATGTTGTAGTCTCTGAAATTTAGGTACGCATTATTTCACGCTGAATGTTGTCAGGTTATAATCTGATTAGCGATTTCAGTTGTTGTAGTTGTTCATCATGTGATCGATGGTCGTACAAAACTTCTTCATAGTAGCTGACATAGTTGATCAACCATTCATGTGTTGATTCACCTGTAAACGGCGTAGGCTGTCCATGATCGCCATTGCACTAGATTTTGTTAATAACCAATCAAGAAACATTTCTAAAACATCTTTGGATACTGCACAAATCTCACCCCAGATAAGTACTCTGTGGATATATTTCTCACCCATTCGTTCGGGGGTCCATGCATCACCTCGCCATCTAAAGAAACTATGATACGTGCATGCGCTGACACCACGTTGTCTCATCTCTCTGGCAAGCCGGTGAGTTGACGTTTACACAATCATGTCAGAGTTTTTTAAATAATTCTATCGCACGTGTTGTTTTACCAGAACCACCTGGACCATTCAGAAAGACCAAGCTATATCTCGTGATTGGATTGTTTATTGACGGTGATGATGATGGTTCTGATGAATGACATTAAAGTAAAATAAATGTCTGGTGTTTAACGTCAGTCGGCTCTGAATATTTACGTATTGCTTGCGTTTTATTCGCCATTAACCCCAGTTGACACCGCTGGTGTCTTCTTCGACAAATGGCTCAAGAAGGTCCATTTTACAACGACTAATATAACAAGAATCCGTGGCGACTCTAACAGCGTCATTGGGAAATCTATTGATCATCGATAACAGGTTTATTGATGAGTAGGCGAGCACTGATGATCTCAAATGAGTAAATTGAGGAGAATTGCCGTCGCAGTAGCTAATGATCGTGCCAATAATTATTCCATTTCTCCGTGACACCAATATATCTTTTGCCGCTGTGTACTTGATGAAAAAATCTAATTCTGCTGGATCCATAATTAATCTTGTGCAACGACGTGATGAACAGTGAGTAAATTTACCAATAATTTTTATGCCTATTTCTTTGTCATCTTGCGGTAACCAAGCTTGTTTTTGTTGTTTGTACGAAATTATCGCAAAGGTTACCGTTAACGACGTTAAAATCTTAATGTCTAACATATATCGTAATAACACTATTGGAGCCCAACCACGCTGATGTTTTGCGCAGCAGTCGTTGAGATTGACATTGGTATCTGGTTTATTAAATTATCTACCAAACCAATTCGGTATAACCGGATGAATACTCGCTGAATATTCGAATGATTCAATCTCGACAAATCCAGTAAGATCGATATTTGGTAGTGGCTCGTTTATTGCAACTCGTGTCATTTCGTGTGTTGGGTGCCCGAATAGTTCAAAATCACAATGACATTCGCCATGTCCAAGAAAAGCCGCCGGATAAGAAGCGATATTGACGACATAAATCATGTTGAATGTGTTATATTGTGTGTTACAAAGATCGCCATGACCAAAATCGACATAAGGTTGTGATACAGCATCAAGAAATTCTTTTGAAGTTGTCCGCCAAGAATGTTTTGTTGGGTTATATGCACAACAACAGACGACTCTGTAAAACTGTTTTTGAGTTGTCTATGTTATATTTTACCAAAATATGTTTCATATTTTGTTGGAGTGATTCATTCCGATAAATAACTCCAGATAGTAACATAAACTGATCAAATGTTGATTCATCTATAGAATCATCTCCATGAAATAACCAGACTGATACAGGGTCATGCTTTCTTATGTTATAGATTTCTTGGTAGATGTTGCCATGATAAAATCGTATTATTCCCTCTATTGAAAATTTTGTTACAGACTCAGTCCAAGCATGTGAGTTAAGATCAATTAATGTTATTGGAGCACCTCATGTTCTATATTTGTTCGAGTTATATAAAACTTCATTCGTTATTGTTTTTACAATTATCGGAAACATCAATAATTTTTCTAACTCAGCTATGTCATCTTTGTGAGCCCCAGTCGTATTGACATGTTTTTCGCAATTGTTTACTTTTTTATTCTTGATTCTATTAATTAGTTTCCACGTTTGGAGTTTATAAAATGCTCAGCGATACGTTGAGCGACACAGTTTAGCGAGTCTGTTTTCATCGGAGCAAGAGCAGCTATGTCTGGCTCATTCAGGTAATAAATTGCGTAAACAACGGCAGTAGCAGGATAAGCGTTCTTGCATTAGGTGTTGTCTGTTATGATTAATATTCCTGGTTTGGTAATTTTTCTAGGATGATTATTGATGCTGATCTTGATTGTTTTACCGGATCCAGTTTATCACGTATGATCCGCTGTGATCCATCTAGTGTTTTTTGCTCAGCTATAAATTTTATCCTGAAAAAATACTTCTTGCTGTCCTGTAGATTTGTATTATTTTATGAGCAAAATTTTTATTCATTGTTGAATCTATAAATATTTCATCACCATCTATTTTAAACGTAGACCAAACATGAACAGCACCATCGTTATAAAACTCATTCTTTGCTGTTTGTAATATTTTATGTAATTGTAGTTCAAATGGTATTTGTTTTCTATCATCATTCAGAATCAAATCTTGATGTTGACGGCTCAATCGCAGACAACCTTATAAACTCATCTTGTGTTGCTTCTTGTGATCTGATGTATTTTTTGATGAGATTTAAATCATATGTTGTTTTTGGTAATATGATTTTATTCCCGGTGAGATCCTGATATCGTTGCTGTAGTAATCTAGCTTCGTCCCACCGGCTCATACTATATAATTGCTTTTTTTTAATATAATAATATTTCTCTAATTAGACTTTCACAAAATAATATAATGATTAACCAAACATATAACAGTTGTAAACGGTTGATGATGGGATCTGCTGTACCTTGTGGAAAAAATTTCCGCAGTGACTATTGCTGCATCCATTTACAAAGTGTCAGAAAAGGCAATATCGGACCGAAACCTTGTCTGAATTGTTGCGTCGGAGTTAAAAGTAGGACACAAATATGTGGAGCTTGTGGCGGAAGAAAATATCGTGAGTTGAAAAGATACTTTGAGATAGCAAATGCATCTGATGGCGTAAAAGTAAGAAACGCCGAGGACTACATGGAGAGATATATTAAGAAAAATCCAGTTGAAGATAAGTAAATATTATAATGAATCAAGTAAACATTGAGATTAACGATGATGAATTTAGGAAGCATCCGATATTTACTAATTACGAATCAAGTAGAAACGGAGTTATACGACATTGTCATCTGAAAAAACTATATCAATAACGTTGGTTACATTAAGATCGGTATTGGAATTTCTGTAAGTAAGTAAATAAATAAACAATTATCTTGCCCACAGGTTTGTTTATGAGTGTTTCAATGGGGTAATCAATGAAGGTCTCGTGATTAACCATATTAACTCAAATAGAAAAGATAACAGCCTTGAAAAATCTTCAAGCAATCACCCTAAGTGAAAACAGTAAACGTGGAAAAGCTGGAAAACACAAAAAGCACCAGTGAAATCAATCAATCTGGATACCGGTGAAACAAAAGAGTTTAATTCGATGTACTCTGCTGGAAAATATTTTGATATTAATACAGTTTCTGTATAAAAAGTAGCTAAAGGTATAACCAATTCTGCTACATCGAAGAGGATCAACCAAAGGATTTCAGTATATTGATCTGTAAACAACTACATATTCAAGATCTTTTTTCAATACTAGCAACTTTGTATATTTTTTGCGTCATTTTTACTTGGTTTTCTTGCCATTTGGTCGATTAACCCCCCCTTCTTCCTATGTCATGATTTGTTGTTATTGTGACTAAAAAATCAAATAAATATATAGGCACATAAAAAATATGATGTGTCACATATAGTTTATGTTACAATGCGTTGGTCATTCCAACGGTTCCATGCATTTTTGCGTCACTTTTTTCACCCCACCCCCTCAATCCGCCATTTTCTCTGCTCACCCCCTCTTGCTGCTTCCTTTCAGCACACCCTGTTGCTGATTACATATATTAAAGTAAAAGGAGATGTTCCAAACTTGTTCCCAGGTTTAAGACTTAAGACTTAAACGCTTTATGGATCATTTAATAGCCATTTTTGCTTGAAGCTTATCTGTTGCTTCGTATCTATTTGGATCGAGTTTTGATGCAATGTGTCTGGTGTGTTACGCAATGAATAAGCTACAGTTAGTTCCGATTGGTGGACATTGTTTTACTCTGGACTTGAACAAACAATAACCACCAATCAGAACTGAATGTAACATGTTTAACTTCGTGTCACACCAGAAATGTAGCCTTCAAATCAACCTAAGTTGGTAATATAGGAAGAAACAGAAAAGATTCACGTATATTTGGTTACAAAATGATCCGTAAAGTACTTTAAATATGCACGAGGAACAAGTCTGAAATTGTTTCATTTATGATGTTATATTATCAGTGGCTGAACATGCTAACGGGATAAATTAATTAGCACGGAAATGGCTGGAGGGGGTGCAGATTTCAAACCTGTTGAGTTAGTCACCTTTTGTTAATGTGTGGAAGGCATGCGTGTGTTGTCAATAGTTTATTTTTTTTCTAATCTGCCAGGCATGAGTGCATAATGACCGCGACAGCTGTCTCAGTTGACTTCTCAACGTAGAGAATAAAAAGGCAAATAACTAATATTTATTCGAAACTGTTAAATCTTAATTTATATAGAGTTGTAATGTATCGTCTCATCACATCTTGTATTGATATGGATATTAATATGGAAAAAGTATCGAAGTATCGATTAATCGATTAACCCCTAGATACAAAGGTTCATGTCATGGTGACAGTTGGAATTCCTGATCCACTTATTTTCAGTACCCAAACAAACAAAGCCTTGCACTTCATGTTATGGAGAGTTATCGTTCAAAATATGTGGACCCCAAATGACGTTTATCATTTTCATAAATGTGAAAGCTGTAATTTGGTGAATTTAGCAGTACGTGTAATTTGAAATGCAGCATAAACTAACAAAGAAGTCATCACCAAGAGCAACTAGAATTCCTCTAACCACGACAGCAAGTGAACATACTGTCTTTGCCTTTGACTAGAATAGGCTTTGGCTGTGTCATCTGAGACTGTGCTGAATAAATTACTGCAAAAGTCAGAGCTCGAAAGATGCGTTCTGATAGTTGTAATATTTTCAAACAGCAAAAATCGGGTTATATTTAATGTTCACAAGAAAACTGAATAAAACTGAAGTTGGAATACAAAATTTTATTAGCATGACACCCATTCTAGTTTACTTTCTCAGCTAGCAATTTACACATTATAAATAGCAAAATGATACCTTGCTAGAGTCAGTTTCAAAAGCTGATAGATCAATATCGGAACTAGGGCAGAGTTACCTCAGAACTGAAGCTTGCTATCTTTCAGTCCAACTCGCATGTATCGAAGTGTATGTAACTGAGCTGAATCTCAAATTTCTTTGGTTTGAGTTGTCTCTAATCCCAAATGTATACCTTATTCTGCATCCAAGGCCATGTTTATGGCAAGATATCGATTCAACCATTTTTGTACAATATAGTCGATCTCTTTGCTACTTGTTTTAGTCCAAGTATCCTCGAATAATTTGCTTTGAGTGAAACATTCAACTTCACCTGAAATTATAAGCTGTTTGTCTTGACTGAAACTGATTTTTTTTTATATATAGTTATCATTATTATTAACTGAAACGATATTTTTTATATAAGGCTCTGCAAACGAATATATATATATATATATATATATATATATATATATATATATATATATATATATATATATATATATATATATATATATGGTTATTACTGTTGACTGAAACTCCTAGACTGTCATTATTCCTTGGAGAGAATACTAATAACTATAATAAAAATGCTTCACCGTCTCAGTCAGAATTAACACCATGTTTGGTTCTAGTTAAGAGACTCCACATATATGGGTTCCACATGTAAAGATATACAAAGTATGAAGGGCAATCATCTTTAACATCCAGAAACCGACATTTAAGAGCATCTACATACAAGTAAAGAATCTTGAATTGTTAAAATAAGTAAACAAAACCAAAATACCCATAATCTTGTTACATTGGGACATATCCATAATTGCATGTTGTCTGATCCCATATGTGAACATTTCGTATATTTGGTTTAAGGTTCCATAGATGCCAACGTTTTTCTGTACATTACCTGGTAGTAAAGTCTCCGTTAAAATAGACGACATGACAGTAAACTACTTCCTCGTTGCTAATGAACGACATTTTATTATGTCGATAAGCCCAATTACAGCTGAGTCATTTACTGACATTTTCATATGTAGAAAATATATTGATATGAGTTAATTTAGGCAGCAGTTAGCAAAAACATAATCCTTATTTGTACTTTCTCTGATTTTGCATCAAATACTTTAGAAAAAAAATCATCAAAACAAAATATTGCATCCTTTGTATTGTCACTTACTTTAGCCTTTTTGATGACCCTAATAAATCACTATGATTTGTTGTTGTCGACGTTTCACACGGTTATGTGCTTCTATAGCATAAGCAAATGAGTTTGTTATACCTCTGTTTATTCACTTGGGATACATAATAAGTTTTCCTTGACGAGGCCGACGATTTGTTTTGCCAAATAAAAGGACTGTTCGACTCAGTATGAGAGCGACGACAGTATGTAGCCCTGACATACCTGACGCACAAAGACTGGTTACAAATAAATGAGTTAATGGACTGTGTTCTAGTGTACATAACTGAAAAGTTGACAACTACACTAGCCCCTGCGGACCCAGGTTAATTGGTTCAATGCTCTATTAATATATAGTTTGTATTATACGATAGTAATAACAAGATAATAATAAATCCATCAGTCTTAGTGAACACTAGAGCCACTGTGGCTAAATTGTTACAGTTCCCCAGATTGACGACTGAAAGGGTGCTGGTTCGAATTCTGCAACCAAACTAAACCAATCATCATCTCACTAAGCGGGCTTGTGTTGTTCTTTATAAGTATAACCATATGTAAATTCCTTCCCAAACTTCATTTATATTCATTTTTACACACGCAACTATAGTCAGACAAAACTTATTTCCAAAGAAAAAAGAAATAATTAGTATGCATAGCCTCTTGACCATACTCAGACTTGTCTGCGATTAATAGAATATATGTTGGGGTTTGCACCGAGACATAAAAATCCCAGTCAAGGGGTTACATTATACGCCCCCCCCCCCACACACACACACACGAGGCTGTGCCTCGTAGGGGGACAAATAATGTAACCCCGCGACTGGGATTTCTTTACCTCGGTACAGATGAAAAAATAGATTAGTTTTCTCACCCAACATTTTCCACTTAAATCAAAATAACCCTGCATTTTTTGCAATATAGTTACCAGATTCAATACATACAGTATTAATCAGGTGCTATTACTGCCTCTCTCTATTTTATGCAGGTCATCAGGTCTTAACTATTTTATGGAAATCTGAAAAATTATCTAAGAAGAATCTAGCTATATATGCCACTATTAGAAAAGAAAAGCAAAAAAGTTATGATTGTTCCGTGTTGCAAGTATTGCGTCTAGAGTGTCTCGAGTGCTATTATTTGTAAACGTGCATTAATACGAATATACTAATGAGGAAGAGGGGTGACCAGTCGACTCAAAGTACACAAGTTCTGTGCATGAGAAAAAGGAAATAAACATTTAATAAGTTTACTGTATTATCATATTTAATCGATTGATGTCATATGAAAATAACAATAAATAATTAATATATTTATAGGGTTAACTTTTAACTTTTATCAGTTCTAATTTGGTAAAGTTCTACGGTAGTCATTGGCACGATAAAGTACACAGCTCTCATGAAGTGTGTAATGACTAAGAATATTTCTAAATCATAATTTTCTTGGAAATGTATATTTACTTTTCTGGAAACATAGCAATGGTTGCTGTTACTAGTGCAGTGATATGCGACATGGAAATCTTCTTCTGGAACAGTGTGTGGACTGATGACTGAACAACTTCGACTGGTAACCCCATGAGTTATCGTTTGCAATTGCTGTGTTTGATTCAACTGGAGCGGATTAGGGGTGTTTGACAAAGTGTGAAGAACGCAGTTCTGACATAACGTATTACTGGTTGTTGCCCGGGGTTTTTTTTGCGGTCGCTCTTGAGAGATTTTGAATTTATTTTTTTTATCCAGTGATGTGTATGGCCTGTGTGTCTGGCACAGTGTTTTATTATTAGTTTCTATAGTTCGTTCAATACAGCATTTTGAGACAGACACTCAGGCACACAAACTGGAGCTATTAGGTATTATGCTATAACTCGTTCCGCATAGCATCTTGAATTTTTCCTATCTGTAACTCATTAAATTTTTAGGTCAGCGTTCAATACATGCAGCTAAAAGTACCATATTCGTTTTAAATACTTCATATGAAACGAATTAGGTACTTTTAGCTACATTTAATGACATGATTCAGAACATCAGCATCTTGATATGATTAGCCAATTTGACTCATCCGATTAAAATCGAAATCGACATATTATAAGCAAATAATGATCTTTAATCAGATTGACAATTTACATTAATTAGTGTAAGAATAGCGGTTTTAAATTTTCGTTGTTATATATGATCTGGCCTTCCATCCCCCATGGCTTTGACTTATACTACAATAAATCACACGCGTATGCATGTGAACCCGCGGATTATAATCAATGAAAGTGATCAATATGTGACCATACAAGATGATAAAGTCATTGGGTATAGAAGGCGGTGACCGTTATCAGTCACGGACAAAATCACTATTTCCACTCTACTATGGTAGATACTAATGTTTACTATGAATATGATCTGCACCAGCGCTCGCGTGTTGAAGTTTTCAGGCAGGCAAACATTATTGATTTTGGTTATACTACACAAATGTCTGTACTGCTACAGAAATAGGATTATTGACTGCCACTAAACAGTGCGGGTATTTTCTGTCGCATAGAACATTTTCAGTTGCAGAGAATATTTTCTGCTGGTAAATAATATTTTATACCAACTGTGACAAAATATTTATGTATATAGAATTACCGTGTTATATTAATGGCGTATAGTATTTTGAAAACTTATAACGATATCTAATCGTGGCATTATTCTACCTTGTCAGTGGAGTGTGCGCAAAGTAACAAAAAGATTAAATCGATGTTTCGTTTGAATGCATCATACAGATTTGTCAAAGTCTAAAAGATTTTATATAACTTACGAACACATATCTGCTACATATTGATAAATTAATTAACTTTGGAATTACCTTGAAGCAGCAACGATGTCATCTTGGCCTATATTATCAGAAAGGACCTGAAACAACATTATTTGATATTGTGAAAGAAAAAAAAATCACAAAAGTGGAGTTGCTTTGGGGTTTATAGCCATTTCTCAGCGCAAGATTGGCGACCATTATAACTAGTGGAGGAAGAGCCCAAATAAAGCCCCGTAAGAACCACCGACCCACGGGAAGCTTCTGGCAGCTTTCTCACATGCCCATATTGACCGAGCTCGAGACTCGAACCCACGTGGACAGAGGTGAGATGGCAGTAATTGGTATAGGCGAGCGCTTTAGACCACTCGGCCACATGGGACTCCGCCATCGATGTATATATCCCTACATCCAAATACACTGCGCACGCAGTTGTGTAGTGCTCAATAAAGAAGAGAGAGAACATAATAAAGAAGACAGGGAACACGCGTGTTAATCAATGGCGAGCGCTTAAAAGTAAGGGAACGAATAAAGAAAGTAAGGGAAGGCCGTCCCCACGCGATCGCAGCACTACACCCCTAACCATATAAATATGATATATTCATACAGTTCCAAACTTTGTTTATGATGTATATACAAGAAAGCATGCTCTACTTACAAATAAAGGATTGTTAAAGATAATGTTAAATGCAAGAGATTCTTACAGAGAAACAGGGGTCACGGTTAAAATTAAAGAACACAAAGCACACACATACGTGCGTATATACATATTTTGCGCCTTTTGCTTTGCTCTCACAATTTCCTGTCCAGCTCCCACTTCCCCCTATTCTGTCCAAAAGAAAAAGGTACTTCTCCCTAAAATCCACGTGTAGCTTTACCCTTGCAGTAGTAGCTATGCCAGTGAATCAATTAAACGAAGCAAAAACTCTACATATTTTGAGCCGTGTAAGGGCTTGAAATTTCAGTATCTCTAAGGTGTTAAAGTCATCAGAAAAACTGAATATTTATACAAAATTACCTCAGTGCTAGCAAACAAAAATAAGTAGATGAATGTGATGAAAACACACTGGGATTGCTATATTTCAATCCTGCATATATCATAGGATTGCAATTTGCAGAGATTGTTTCCCTTAGTCCATTCGGTTTATAGCTCTCCTGGGTAACTTCACGTAGGACTGACGTGAAAACTAAAACGTTGTCGAAAAGGATATGATATATTTAAACAACGAAAAAAAAAAATTTCTAAATGTATATATCTGCAAACAAGAATGAAAATATTAGCGTGAAATCTCATTTAATCGAATATGGGCGCAACTAAAACGTTTGCATGTCATTTAATAACAACGCTAAAAATAATAATTACAACACCAACAAGAAGAGCAATCGACTTAAACCAATCTGACATCAGTAGAATACCTCCAGAGTAAGCTACTGTTCCAGACTGAACATAACACATGCAAAAAGGCTTCGTAATTCTGCTGGAAAGATGACAGCTACTAGAATAGGAATACCTTTCGTTTTCTGCAATGCATACCTTCTACTTGCGCAGGAGATGGAAAACTACCTGGAAAAGTTCACTGGAATGTGCATGCACTGTCAGCCGTGAGTAAAATTCAGACGTTTGTACGAATCAGCCCTGCACAGACAGAAAAGAGATGTAATGAGGAAACAGTTTATCGATAGACTATACTAAATAAGTGACAATATTATTGAAACATTTCAGCAGATTTTGCTTATAATTTGTGTGAGCAATAACTTTAGAAAATGCCAGTCTTTCAACATTATTTTGAAACATTTATCGAAAAGACCAACAGGGGCAAAACGCTTGTGGCCCAGCATCGTGCAGGAACACAAGGAATTAACCTGTCAGCAATAACACCCGAGGGATGTCCCACAGTGGCAGAAATCTTAACAGAATTGCAAACAAAAGGGATTATAAATGAGCTTCAAGCCCTGGACAATAACACAGTACACCGGAAAGAAGACACACCTTCAACATGGTCTAATGCGCAATATCGGGAGAATAGCACACAGTTAGTAAAGTCTCCAGCAATAACACGCAACACAACACAAAAACTGGAGAAAGTGTACATCTTAGGAATACATATCGAATTGCAATGGAGACCTCTATAGAAAGATTCAAGCAGAAATTTGGCATAAAAGTCTACGGATCCAGTATGTACGCATACAAGGGCTATGAAATACAAACAGGGCAAGGAAACCAGACCAGCAGGAAATACCTGAAGGGAGAGAGTACTGTTCCAGAAACCCTAAGCAACCCTAAGCTCAAAACTTTGATGTTTACGAAATCAATAGAAACATGAGAACCTCACTTGAAATTCTTTTCAAAATTCAAAAAGCAAAACTAAACATTTCACAAATTTAAAAAGTATAACCCTTTTTGGTACATTTGAATTCTTTAGGGGCCATCTCTGAAGCTCTGTCCAGCCGTATATGTTGGGACGGGATTGGATGTGTCCACAAATAAAACAAGAAGAGATTCGCATGTGTGCACCTACAAACGTCAAAAACATTTAACAATTACGTATAAACTAAATCTTGAAGATATCTACAATACAGAAATCTTTAAATTCTTCTTTAAGAAAACACTCAACAGAATTCGAGGTAATTTGAGAAATAGCAAAAAGTGATCATTTCATTGACATTGTACTATGTTTCATAAAATTACCTCCCCCAAATTTAGAATGTAGGGGACATTCTGGTGTTTCATTTATTACTGATGTTAGCAACATATTAAATTTATCTTTAGACTAGAAATGTACACAATTGTAACCATTTTCCAGCATGGGGAAGAACTTAGCATATTCACAAACTAGTGATTTTAAATGGTTATCATGAGTCACATCACTTGCTTTACTCTAAGGAGAAATCTGTGTCAGTAGGATGCTTTCTGTTTATATTTCTTCTAATGCTGTTCAATGTGCCTGTGTTGCCATAAAACAAATGTCCTGGGAAAGATAAAATGAAGCCGTCGAACTCCCTAGTATTGACGAGATCAGAGTACCTTCATGTCAAATGAATTTTATTTCTCTCATATCACTAAGTAATTACCAGTTAAAGCCATATTTTACATAAGCATTAAAACGCAACAGGGATTGATCTTATTTCACCTAAACTAGTAACATTTTGAAGCTAATCACTGACTGGTTCTATCATTAAATTATTCTTATCTATATAACTATGCCAATTACAACACATCCACTTCTGCTCACGGAGACTTGAATCTTAACATATCTAGATTGGAAACTGAGTATACTTATTTGATTCTGTAGTTTTGGGACAATGAAATGAAAACCAACCCTGAAAAGTCTGAAGACCTTGCACTTGGTAAGAAAGCTAAAGAATGCCTTGAGACTTTCTGGACCATCAAGACTAACCTTGTCAAGATTATGTAAACTTCCCGGAAGATACTATGGACTGTATGCTCAACTTTAATCAGAAATACAAATCCCTTAAAGAGCCTGATGCTATACTATCCAAACAAACTTTCCAGGGTTTAAGAGAAGATAATTTCTTCTGTTTAACTGCCAAACTAATTGTGGCCATGGGCACCCGCAGGATTTTTTGCAGGGGGTGGGTGGGGTCAGATTTTAATTTTGCGGGGG
>JAECUM010027690.1:0-25249 GCA_016617855.1 Megalonaias nervosa
CAATTACATGGTATGCATTCAGCCACACTGCATCAGAACTGTCACATTTGTAGCAGGGTGGTCAAAACCAATCACTGCCATCTCAGCACCGTCCACACGAGTCTGAGTCTCATACTCAGTCAATGTGTGTATGTGAGTCAATGTGGGTATGTGAGAAACATGCCAGTAGCTTCCTGTGGGTCGGTGGTTATTATCTGTGTTTTCCCATGTTCATGTATAGCCTGTCACATGCTTGAAATTGTGTTAAATCAACATTTGTAACAGATAATTCAGAACAAGTGCTCTTTTACTTTAGAAAGTTAACATGCAGATTCCTTCTAGAATTAAAATAGTGACTTGGTAACTTGATGGCTCTGACGATCAATAACAACCCAGGTACAGTAACCTTTTGATGGTCAATAACAACCCAAGTACAATAACAGTTTGATGATCAATAACAACCTAGGGAAAATAACCATTTGATGATCAATAACAACCTAGGGAAAATAACCATTTGATGATCAATAACAACCCAGGGACAGTAACCATTTGATGATCAATAACAACTCAGGTACAATAACCATTTGATGATTAATACCAACCCAGGGACAATAACCATTTGATGATCAATAACAACCCAGGTACAAGAACCATTTGATGATCAATAACAACCCAGATACAATAATGATTTGATGATCAATAACAACCCAGGTACAGTAACCATTTAATGATCAATAACAACCCAGGTACAAGAACCATTTGATGATCAATAACGACCCAGGTACAATAACCATTTGATGATCAATAACAGCCCAGGTACAAGAACCATTTGTTGATCAATAACAACCCAGGTACAATAATCATTTGATGATCAATAACAACCCAGGTACAATAACTGTTTGACAATGTTTTAAATATTGCAGGTTCAACAAAATAATAATTTGCTTTGGCTTCTTAAAGGTTTCTTTGTGTATGCAGTATCTAATTAGAAGTTATTACTAGCCTATAAAACAAAGAGTTTAAAATAGACTGCAAGTTGACACTGGATAACTTTTCAAGTAGCTTCAAGGTTTTTAAAGGTGAAGGATTTCAAGTAACCTTACCAAAGAATTTGTGAAATATAGGTCAAGTGCCCTTCATTGTGTTATCCTGTTTCCTGAAAATCTTGTTCACTGTTCCTTTCAGATGTGATGCCTGCAAGGGTTTACAGCATATATAGGATTACAATCTGCATAGGCCTTTGTATAGCTGACATTAGCTTGAAAACAATATCCCTACTCCCTTGAGTCTTTCAAGAATAGATGACAAGACAATATCAGTCAATAGATTTAAGGTCGTGTAGTTTTAAAAGTTAAACTGATATAAAAAGTCCTGTGTATACATACTGTGCTGGGGGTTAGTCATTTCCCCAGCACCAGTCATCTTGAAAATCTTAAGTAGCTTCTCCATGTCAAAACGAGGTATTCACTGAAAGAATTCTTATAATATATGGTAGGTCCTAGATGAAGATGGTGCCAGTCTGATGTCCATCATGTTAATGTCTTGAAAATTCTGATAATAAACACATCTTCCATCCATCCACATTATTGACTATACATTGTATACTGCATTATGTTAGCATCATCATGTTGATTGTGTATTATTCTTATTATTCTATATGTGATTAAATATAGAAATTTGTTTAGAGGGCTGCATATTTCATGCACGGTCTTAGCTTATTGGCAAATCAGGGTAACTAGCGCATTTGCTATACTATAAGTTGTAATAATTGTATTGTCTGTGACTCCAAGGTTACTCAAAATATGGTAATAGCTTCTGAAGCAGATTTTAAGAACAATGATTTAAAAAGAATTCATTTTCTGGTTTTTATGAGCTCATTATGGCAAATCTACCTTGATATTATCAACAAGATCATTCATTGTTTTACTTTTTGAATGCCATGTAACAGTGGCCAACATTTCATTCTCTTTGTCACTTTAGTCTGTATTTACTATCATCAAGGTCATTAATGTTTATAATGACTTGTAGAGACTACTAAAGGCATTGCAGAGGTTGGACTTTGTAATAGTTAATTACATTGTTTCAGTGGTGACTGGGGGTGTGTGAGAAATTGATCAAGTTCAGCATGCAACTGTAACAAATGAACTCTATCAACCTAATACACAAATTAAGAACAGTATTCATTTTTGTATTATAGTTGATTTTCTTTTGTTTATTTCCAGATGAAAATGAGGAACAGGTGTTTGCCAAATTTATGAGGGCTCACAAATGCTATGACCTCATTCCCACAAGTGCCAAACTGGTTATATTTGATACAAAGCTGAATGTAAGTATGCATGGCACAAAAGTAGATAAAGGTGCAATAGTGCATTTTACTTTGATTACAAAACAAATGCATTTTATGCAAGTCTAGATATATGTTAGGGTTTTCATTTAGGTCGTTATCTCAGCACTGTCGCTAATAGAATCACTTGACTTGGTATATACATGTTTCATGACGGGTGTTACACCCATCAATCCACAATAACTCACCTTGTAAAGTGGCAGACTCTTATTCCAAGGGTTGTGGGTTCAATACCCACCCAAGCTGGCACTTGGGGAAAGGCATTTAGGTTTCATTTTCTCACATTGATAATAGCCTATGATGTGTTAGAAGGGCCATTTTTAAAACCAACCAACCCTTTAGTCAAAATGATAGTCATTGTAACTTATATTTAACAACTAGTATTTTATGAATAGTAGCGTAGCATCATGAAGAGCACTACACCATTTATTGACAAAATAAAGCTTGCCAATCCAACCATGTCATCATTGGTTGTTTTCATCTCTAAATTTGCTGACATGCATCATAGGCTGTAGTGTCACAAATGTAAGGTAGTCTTACCCGTAGTGTCACAAATGTAAGGTAGTGGTACCTGTAGTGTCACAAATATCAGGCAGTCATACCTGTAGTCTCACAAATGTAAGGTAGTCTTACCTGTAGTCTCACAAATGTAAGGTAGTCTTACCTGTAGTCTCACAAATGTAAGGTAGTCTTACCAGAAAAGCATTAGCAGAGGAGAAAAACTGTAATTTTGTCGCAAATCTAAAAATAAAATATCCTTTTTCTAACACAGTTTGGAAACTTCTGTATTTCAAAAAATAGAGCAAAATGTCATTAATGGCACCAACTTCTACGAGGAGTAACAGTGTCGCAGTGACTTCAGAGCTACCAACAGTATAATGAGTTGGTTTTGGTATGGTCTGACATTTTTTTATGGCAAAGCAACCCCTGAAGGTTAATTATTGACAAGGCAAGTGGAGTTCAGTGTGATGCCTAGCAACACACCAAGGTGGCTGATGTGATGGTAGGATTTGAACCCATCTGTTTCTCTGACAAGTCTGGTATACTAGCCACTCAGCCACCATGGCATCAATCTGACATTTCACCAGTCTGAAGGTGTATTATATTGGTGTATGTGTTAGTATGCACTTTCCAAAGCACAATATATACTAAATGGTGTCAATCAGACATTGATGATCTTAGTGCCAAGATAGCATTTATCAAAAAAATTAAGGGTGTGTTCCCAAAATCTACTCTTGTCAGTCATGAAATTTGTCAGTAAATTAATCCAGTTAATATGACAGGAATTTTCATAACTGATGCTTATGCACATCTTCCCTATCTTCGTGAATGCTACAAATATTTTGTTTGCCATATTCAGCAGAGGTCACTGATGAGTTTCTACTTGTGTAATGTTGAGCCAAACATGAAACCAGTGTTTTTGCTAAAATAATTTCACAGGTGACAACATGTTGTGTGTAGGTAATGGGAAAACAATTTTATGGAGAATCAGTAGCCAGTAGAGAAATCAGAAGAAAAAAAACGGAATTCTGATGACTTCCTGCCTTAAACACTTTAACACTTAGTAAAAACTCATAATGCGGGTTATATTTAAATGGAAGTTCAACACTGCTGAAAGTGAGGGCTTGTCACTGACTAGACAGACTAGTTGCTGATCAGATTCACTCATTCCTGTTTGATGTTAGTAGTGTCAAGGCTTGAAATTAATGCTAATTGGCTGTTCATTGATCAGTGATTTTGATGACATAATACTAGACCAAGCAGTCTCTAATCAGTTGGGACAGTAAAAATTGCTGCAAGTCACTATCATAAGTTAAGAAGTGGTCATGAGTCAGTATTCTCTCTCTCTAATGGTTAATTAATCTGCTTAATGTACTAGTTGAGTACCCACTAACATACTGCAATTGACGATGGGAAATGGATCCATGTGGCAAAACATTATTGTCAAAACATTCTTCATGTAGGTAGAACTAGCCTTGTATACCGACTGCAAGTACTGATTTCATTAATGATGATGATAAGAGATATAATATCTAGTGTTAGTACTGACCAATCGGAAAAAGGTAGCATTCGTCTGTTTGACAAATGGTCCAAAATTATACCAAACATGTTTTAACAAACATACTTATGCAGTGACATTTGAAAGTATTTGCAAGGTGTGCAGCTGCCAACAAAATGGTAGCAATGATATAACAAGAGAGTGCAGTCGCAAATATGATAAGGAGAGTGCAATTACAAATATGATAAAGAAGATTAAGAGGGTATCAGAAATGCTGGAAAAATTTACAAAAATAGGATTTGGGAGAGGCAGTGATGCTGTGCACTTTCTACACTGAATATTCAGAGAAATATGAAAAGTGTGCAGAATATTTTGTTTGTTGATGGGTGCAAAAAATTCAATAAATCATCCTTGCAATCACACAGTGCAAGTTGCCTACACATAGTTGAAGAGGGATACATGAAATCAAGACGGAAAGTTTCTTCCTCAGAAGCAAATTGAGGATGAATCATATGCACAAAATGAATTTTGAGCTTTTCAGGAGTCTTGTTGGTGAATTACAGTTGACAGATGTTGACTTGTTTAGCCACAAGTATGCTAATGTATGCCACAAGGCCATTTATTTACATAATTGATTTATCCTGCCCAGAATTTGAACTCCTCATGGTAATCCAGTTTTAAACTAAACTTAAATTCAACTCTGCTGAAAGGGATGGTTTGTTTGGATGGCTTGTGAGGACACCATTTGCTGCTTATATTCACTCCTTTTAGTCTAATATTAGTGTGCTGATGTATGCCTCAAGGCTATTTACTATGACATTGATTCATCCTACCTGTGTTATAGGAACTTTTGGCAGCCCATGTCCAAGCTCTGTGTGTAGTGGTAGAGTCCCATGTTATATATTAAGGGTTCTTTGATTTCTTTTTTAAGTCAGTAATTTAGATTAGGATAAGTGTAGTCTTCTGCTCTCAACCAGTCTATTCTCAAATATTTTGATATCTGTGTTATCAAGAACATGAAACATGAAATGCTTCTTTGCTTGTGACAAACACTCCTGATACTTCCAAGAACTACTCTTCACTATACTGGCCTAGCAGTCCAATCCATAAATTGTACATGTCTACAGAATCAGGTGTCTAACCCAGTGCAATATTATTGGTTGTAATCAGTGTTGGAAAAGGCCCATGTACAGATTGTATTGAACTAAATATAGTTAGATAAAAGACAGTTATATTAAGACAGTAATAGTTTGAAATGTAGCTATATTTTTGTAAATATTTCTCAGGTCAAAATGGCCTGATGGGTACTAGTATAGATGTGGACCTTAACTCGTTAACCCCTGGTGCCGCGTTTATGCAGCAGGAGGTGGTAGCCTACTTCTGAGCTCTGTAGCGTCAAGGTCATGTACGACACAATAAAATGGGTGGTATTATAGAAAGGTAGACAGATGTAGCTTTACGATGATACCAAATAATATGGATGTTCTAGTTGCACTACAAAATACAGAGGGAAAAACGTAACTTTTTGGACCCGAGTTTTTTCCAACCGAAATTCGTCCAAGGTCGGAATCCGATTTTGTGTCCGGATTTTAGACTTTTTGGCCTCAGATCTAAGACAGACGGGTCTGAACTGCACACAGACAGGTGAACCTTTGCAAAAAGTAGGATAAGATGGGCATTTAGAATAAAGAGTGGTCTCGACACAAAAATGATGGGTCCGTTGAGCAAAAAAAAGAAGTCCAACTTTTACCCTTCTGGTCATGCTCAGGCGAAATAGCCAATGAAAAACGATGTTTCTAACACAACTAGGCATTAGGTTAACCTAAAATGTCTTGGAGGTTGATGTATTAGGATGTATTCAGAAATAGCCCCCAAAATGTGTTTCCTACTCGCATTTCAGGTGAAAACGACAAAAACCTCCAGGGGTTAATGAGTTAATAAGGTCAATATAAACTTGGTAAGACCAGAAATCAGTTTCCTTACCTGCATGCCCACCAGACAGTGGTGGGAAGTTTTAAGGCTCAAGTAATGGGTTTTGTGGTCCCAATAGGGAAATGCAAAAGACACAAGGAACATTGTACAATTACAAAACAAGTTATCTAGTCAAAGAAGCCAGTAGAAAATTGCACAAAAATTCAAACTTGAATGCAGGAATTTAATGTATTTCCAAACAAAGTTTGCTCATAGACTTGTCATTTTCATATATCATCACCAATTGTACATACACAATTACACAACAATGCACACATAACTACAACTAGAAATGCGTTCAAGGAACATGAATGCCCACCGTAGTTCCTGACCTGGCATGAATGCAAAGCGTAACTGTGTAGCAGATGGACAGATGAACATGCATAAGGTAATACAAGTTTTTCAGTATTAATCTTCTAGACAGATTGGTACAATTGTTCAGACTTCCCCAAGGATCTTGCTGATTTTTTATGAGCATTGAAAATGAACTTTTGCATCAGTGCTGCTGTGCTTGATTGTCAAAATACAATACTCATTTTTTCAAATATCAAATCATGCCATTCCTGGTGGCAGATGAGTTTTTAAAAAGGAATCATACTTCCATATTATTCCAACTAGAGTAAAATTGAACATTAGGAATACTTTGCGACAGGTCACAAACTAGTTTAATATTTGTGACAAAGATGGCTTTAGTTGTCTCATGCAAGGCAATGAAGTGTAATAGCAGTTGTTTCTTCAACAGGCGGCTTTGAGTTGCTTCACATGCAATAAATTGGTTGTTCCACTTTCTGGTTTTAACCTGTGCAGATCGTCTTAATGGGCTTATTCACAGCATGCAACATAAATCACTGTATCACTAAATTAAGTAATCTGTGGAATGGTGGTGGTTGACCGCAAACTGCCTGTACCTTTTATTTGCCACTATAACAATTAACTATATAAACTGCCCAAGGGTGATTGCATTCTGTGAGCATTAAGTGTGAAGCTATAGTAATTGTCGCTGTTTCCTGTTTATACATTGGACAGGTTATGGACATGTGTCATGGTGTCATAAAAGGTTTCTATTTAATTTTTTTTTAAAACTAGATTGATTGGACACGTTTTTTTTTTCTGAACATGATAATTGCTTGGTTGGTTGAGAGTGAAATCTTGTTTTTCGTGAGACATGCCATAACTTTATAGGTGTGGTATTATGACATTTAGGTTGTAACCTCACATTTATTGACTGGTGTACAACATTAGATCTTATGACAGACCAGGTATCGTTTCAGGATTAGACTACAGTGTATGCAGTATTTAAACTACGTCTGCAATAAAATCGGTCATAGCAGACATCTCAGTATAAAGAATGCCTCCTCATAAAGGACAACCGTCTCCTTACACTTGCACAACAGCCTCCAAATAGAGGATATCTGCCCATGATGCCCTTGTATTTTTCTGTAAATAATGGATTCATTGTAAAATAGTCTGAATTCTGCATTTTATTGTTAAGGCTTTCCTGCCAGATACCTACCAATACAAAGGTTTTCCAATAAATCATTCCTTGTGGAAAGAAAGGATATATCATGGCCTTGTTGGCAGACCTTAGTGCAGCTCATTCCATTTATGTTCATCCTTATGCTTTAGCATTGGGGATACTGTAATATGATATCTCTCTCTTTCTCTTTCTCTCTCTCTCTCTCTCTCTTTCTCGTGCATGTTAAAGCTATGTGAAAAATCCAAATTACGCAAACACGAAGTTGAGTGGTCTAAAGCTCTCACCTTTACCAATCACTGCCATCTCACCTCTGTCCATCTGGATTCAAGGTCTTGGGCCTGGCCTATGAGCGTTTCTGAAAAAGCATTCCAGTAGATTCCTGTGAGTTGTTTTGTTTTTTTTTTGGTATTCACAGATTCTTCTTGCACCAGTTACACTGGTCGCCATGTATTGTTGATCATGTGCTGAAAAATGGCGTTAAGCCCACAACAACTAGTCCTGCAGTTTTTTTTATAGATCGTAATGAAACTTTGTAATATTATGGTCATCACCTGATGTCAATAATAATCACTTTGGTCTAGCAATTTTTGTTCGAGTTGTGGCCTATTTTGTCATGTAGCCTAATACAGTGTTTAACATAATCTTGTTAGTGTAACTTGTCTTGCATTTTCTAGCTCTGCTGGCTGTAAGCCATGAGGGCTTATGTGATGGCCTTTCATCCTTTGTCCATCATGCAAGCTAGTTACTGATCTCCTCCTAAACTAATGCCATGAAACTTTACGGAATCTTCCCCAGTTCTGTTGCTGGCAAATGAAACTGATGCCCGTTGGAGACCCAATATGTCCACCATTACAGCCATCTTCAAAATCTTGTTATGGCTATCAGGCATGACCATTTCTAAAGACGATGCCCAGTACCATACCAAGTCAAGAACTTGGATATACTTCTTGCTGGTAATTTAAATCTCACCAATAATAAAAATAAGTTTGTATGAGTTGGTCATAGACCAGAAGTGCTTATGGGATGGCCTGTTGTCTATCATCTGTGACCTTTTATGACAAGTTTCTTACTGCTACGTTTCCTAAACTACTTTGACTGTCATGAAACTTTACACTCACATTCATGCCAAGGTCTAGTTGCTCCTAGCTCCTTGATGAAAAGGATAACCATCTTGAAAATCTTGTTATTGCTACTCCAAAAAACGAAGGCAAATCATATTGACATGGGATTTTCACCAGAAGAATTAAAAAGATATTTGGTTAGTCCTGAATGAAAATGGTGATATCCAGTATGGTCCACAAAGTGGCCATCTTGAAAATCTTATTTCTGCTGTTTCTAAATGAAAGGTCATATTGACATGGGGTTTCACCAAGACTTCTTACAATGTCTAGTTGTTCCTAATTAAAATTCCAATCTGACCTCAAATATGGCTACCAAGGTAGCCATCTTGAAAATCTTTTTATCACCACTCCTCATGGTCATATTGACATGGGGTTTTGCACTGTAGACTGTGGATGTCAAGTTTATCCCAAAGGAAAATGGTGCCAACATGGCAGTCATCCTGAAAATGTTATCACTGTTCATTGAAACAAAGTCATATGGATATCGGATTTTCACCAGAACTTTTATAGAATTTAGTTCATCCTAAATAATATGATGCTGATACAATTTCAACATGGCCACCCTTTTGAAAATCTGGTTGTCCCTTCTCTGTCTGAATGGATGTCCATAGTACCGTAATGTGGTTTGTCACAAAAAAAATTTTTTTGGCATCTGGCTGGTACTAAATTAAAATGGCACAAATCTTACATAGTTGCCATAATGGCCATCTTGAAAACCTTGTTATACTGCTGAATGGATGGTCATATTGACATAGTGTTTTCAACAGAAGAATTCTAAAAATATGTAATTGCTTCTAAATGAAATGATTATGATCTTATATCCAGTATGGCTACCACTGCAAACAGTGTGAAAATCTTGTCACTCAAAAATATAGAGATGGTTTCTACACTCTGCAGTTAAAATGAAGAAATTATCTTGGATTCATGGAAATTGTTTTCAGCCAGTACAACATTATTATGTACCTATTATTATTATTATTATTATTATTATTAATTTTATTATTATTATTATTATTATTTTTATTTCCACAGAATTTTTGCTTGTATACAATTAGAGTTAATCAGACATGAATTCATAACGATATGGATGTATACAAATATATACTAGTATTTACCAGGTTATAATGCTGTTCTTCAAACTGTGAATGGTGTAGACCCAGGTTTAACATGGCATGATTTTCTCAAAACTCTTTGAATACAAAATTTGAGCTCAAGTCCAAAAAACCCTCCAAATTGGGTATTATTCTTGGGATAAACTGACGTTGTGGCCATAAGCAGTCAGTTAAAATGATGCAAGTTAAGAAAACTTAGTAAATTCTTTAATTCTTTTATTTTTATGAAACTTGTTGAGACTTTTGAAGTTTTAGGACGTTGAACTTGAATTTTAAGTTGATTCTGAAGTTTAAATAGTAGCAGAATGACTGCACAAGTCAAAATATAGCAGGATGTCTAAATTAGCAGGTCTGGTGTCAGACATTATGACGTCCTGTGCAAAACAGACATTTGGCCCCAGCCCCCATCTGTATTCAGACTTTAGAATCATGTTATAAAAGTAAATTTGCTTTATCATGAATACATTCCAAGGTTTTGTTTTATTTTAGCTCCATTGTCTGATTTTTTTGCCCCTTTTTTTCTCCAATTTGGCACCCCTCAGAAAATGGTGCCCTGTGCAAGCACACTGCTTGCACATAGTGCACTGCTAGCACGTACCTTGCACCAGCCCTGCACATAAGTCAGAATACGTCAGCAGAACTACACATCAGAACATGGCAGAATGACAACACACGTCAGAATATAGTAGAATGACTACATGAGAATCATCATACAGCAGAATGACACTAGTCAGTAGATAGAAGAATGACACACAGGTGAGAAGATAACAGTATGACACACAAGTCAGAAGATAACAGAACAACACACAAGTCAGAATATATAAAATTATCATACAAGAATTAGAGATAAATGATAATGTAAACAAGTGAGAATATAACAGCATGATTGCACAAGTCGGAAGATATCAAAATGACTGCACAAGAGTCAGAATATAGCAGAATGACCTCATGAGAGACAAAATATATCAGAACATTTGTCATGTTTGGGGCAAGTATTTAATAGCAAGGACATGTAACAGGTAGTTTTACATTTTTGTAAACATTAGGCAGGTTTAGCTGTGGGTTTTTTGGTGTGCAGTTCAGTGATGGTAGTCTCTTTCAAACACAGAAATTGTTGCTCTAGTACAGGTCTTTTGCTGGGGGTTGAGTATAACTCCTTTTCAGAGGTATTTGGTGTATAATATACATACTAAGGAAAAATATAAGGTCATAAGAAAAATTATCATCCATGGTTTATGTGTGCAGACATTTGTTTAGCACACACATGAAAGAACCTCCAGATTCAGTTTGAGGGCGGGGTCATTGTGTATTTTGGCCACTACAACAGTTTGAAGTTTTGTCAAGGAAAATAGAGTAAAGTTCCCTTCCCAAAGACACACCAAGATAGCCAACCCAGGCTGATTTGCATGGTGAACTTGACCAGCACACAAGTTAATCAGTCTTTTGGCTCAAACTCTTTCCTCATACTCAAGCAAACAGTTGCCCACTGCAAGCCAAATATGAATCTGTATCTGAGACCTCCATGATTCATCTTTTAGCTAAATAAATACATTTGAAGCAAAGAATAGCTCATTTGTAATATTAAGGTAATAATGGGTTAAAAGTCAATTGAATATTATATGTGGATACAATTATATCAAAATGCTAATTGAAATAGTTTTCAATTAAAAAAAAACAAATAATAATTTTGTACTGTGTATTTGGTTTGTATGAAGTGTGTTTGTGTTAAAATCTCTTTATTACTTCTGCATTTCCTGACTAATCAGCAGTAATGTACTTTCTGTTGCAAGTGCACATCTTGCATTTTATCAAAAACACATCCACATTGAGGTCAGCCTAATACAGCTCACATTTCAGATGGAAAATAAATAAATGTCGTGCAGTTAATCTAGACCTAGGTAAGAGATAACACAAAAATCTTGCTTTCAGGCAACATTAATGAAATTGCAATTGTGCCAGTAGATCAGGATTCATGCTATCATCATAGAAATAACAGTCGACCTGGTATATTGTGTCATAGTGTGCCAGCAGATCAGGGGTCATGCCATCATTATCGTGAGAGTAACAGAGTAGACCATGATATGTTGTGTCATAGTGTGCCAGCAGATCAGGGGTCATGCCATCATTATCGTGAGAGTAACAGAGTAGACCATGATATGTTGTGTCATAGTGTGCCAGCAGATCAGGGGCCATGCCATAATCTATCAGCCATTTATGTGGTAGAATTTTGGTTGTGAACACTGTACACAACCAAATACAATACCTCTGCATTAATTGGTTTTCTTCCCAAGTTGTCACTCAAACCTTACATGGACAGAAGATGGCTAGACCACAGGCAGTACTCAGTTTTAAGCCGCCAGATGACAAATATCTGCCCAAAAATCAAGACCTGCTGATATCTGACACAGTAGTCAGTGGCACTGCAAATGAATCAATACATTTTGTTTATTACAAATGTCTTGTCACCAGTTATTTGCAGCTGTTGATGTCAGCTGTTCATAGCATTATCATTTATGCTGCTGATTAAGTATTCTTTTTTTGTAAAATTGGCATTTTCTGTTCAGCTTGAAATGATGTCATTATGACATCACTTTTGACCTATATGTAGTATGCACTATGAATTCAGTGAGAGAATTTACCTAAACTGACATGGTTGCATGTATAGCCTATCATGTGGGGTTTGATGCCTTTTTCCAGCACAAAACCAAACCAATCTAAATGCATAGTCAGTACATCTACTGCATTCTGCATGCATGGTCAATACATTAACGCTTTCACTGCATATATATGGTCACTACATGTTCTTCACTCCACATGTATTGTCACTACATGCACTTCATTCTGCATGTGCTTCTTCATTCTAATGTTGACTCAGTACATGTGTTGTTTCATTCTGCATGCATCCTGAGTACTTATGCTGTTTTTATTCTACATGAATCAGTACATGTGCTGTTTTTATTCTACATGAATCAGTACATGTGCTGTTTTTATTCTACATGTATCAGTACATGTGCTGTATTAATTCTACATGTATCAGTACATGTGCTGTTTTTATTCTACATGTATCAGTACATGTGCTGTTTTTATTCTACATGTATCAGTACATGTGCTGTATTCTACATGTATCAGCACATGTGCTGTTTTTATTCTACAGGTATCAGTACATATGCAGTTTGATTCTACATGTATTAGTACATGTGCTGTTTTAATTCTGGGTGTTTAGTCAGTACATGTGCTGATACATTCTATGTGTATCCTTAGTACATGTGCTGTTGTCATTCTATGTGTATCCTTAGTACACGTGCTGTTTTCCTTCTACAAGTATCCTCAGTACATGTACTGCTTCATTCTACAAGTATCCTCAGTATATGTGCTGTTTTTATTCTACATGTATCCTCAGTACATGTACTGCTTCATTCTGCGTGTTTGCCTAGTAATACATTGTTTCTTTCTACATGTATGCCCAGTGCATGTGCTGTTTTCATTTCAAGTTTATCCTCAGTACATCTAGTTTTCATTCTGTAAATTTGCTTAGTACATGTACTGTTTCATTCTACATGTATCCTCAGTAGTGTTTAATTCTTCATGTATCTTCAGTACATGTGCGGTTTCATTCAACATGCATCCTCAGTAGTGTTTAATTCTACATGTATCCTCAGTAGTGTTTAATTCTACATGTATCCTCAGTACATGTGCAGTTGCATTCAACATGTATCCTCAATAGTGTTTAAATCTACATTTATCTTCAGTACATGTGTGGTTTCATTCAACATGTATCCTCAGTGGTGTTTAATTCTATATTTATCCTCAGTACATGTGCAGTTTCATTCAACATGTATCCTCAGTAGTGTTTAATTCTACATGTATCCTCAGTAGTGTTTAATTCTACATGTATCCTCAGTACATGTGCGGTTTCATTCAACATTTATCCTCAGTACATGTGCAGTTTCATTCAACATGTATCCTCAGTAGTGTTTAAATCTGCATTTATCCTCAGTAGTGTTTAATTCTACATGCATCTTCAGTACATGTGCAGTTTCATTCAACATGCATCCTCAGTAGTGTTTAATTCTACATGTATCCTCATTACATGTGCGGTTTCATTCAACATGCATCCTGAGTAGTTTAATTTTACATGTATCCACAGTTGTTTAATTCTACATGTATCCTCAGTAGTGTTTAATTCTACATGTATCCTCAGTACATGTGCGGTTTCATTCAACATTTATCCTCAGTACATGTGCGGTTTCATTCAACATGTATCCTCAGTACATGTGCGGTTTCATTCAACATGTATCCTCAGTAGTGTTTAAATCTGCATTTATCCTCTGTACATGTGATGTTTCATTCAACATGTATCCTCAGTTGTTTTTAATTCTATATTTATCCTCAGTACATGTGCAGTTTCATTCAACATGTATCCTCAGTAGTGTTTAATTCTACATGTATCCTCAATAGTGTTTAATTCTGCATGCATCTTCAGTACATGTGTGGTTTCATTCAGCATGCATCCTCAGTAGTGTTTAATTCTACATGTATCCTCAGTAGTGTTTAATTCTACATGTATCTTCAGTACATGTACAGTTTCATTCAGCATGCATCCTTAGTACATTAACTTCATGATATGCAAACCTGTGGCATCGTAGGAACTGTATGAAGAAACTTTATGATGATATATCACCTGTGAAGATCTCTGACTTCCTGAGAGAACGCTTTTCATGTAAAAGAAAATTGACCATTATGTTTTAAGGATTTTATATGCATTACCTTTGGGTTGTTTTTTTTAATTTTAATTTTGACATGTTTTTGTTTTATATATTTTATCTTCATGTTGACATTTATTTGGAGGGATTTATAGCAATTAAATTTTAGAACAAACGAACACCTGTCAAAGAAAATCAAGTTTTGTGAAATACAGATTAATCCAAATACAGTATTATATATATATATATATATATATATATATATATATATATATATATAATGTTGTAACATATAGTGGCACCTCAGCACAATAATGGCTACAAGGTACTAACTATGTTAAAAAATGTAAAAATGGATTCAACAATAATGAAATGAGGATAACCTTTAGTCATTGTCATGATCATTCTCAAATTTTCTCATGCTGACATGATAATGCAGTTGTACTATTTAAAGCAAGTTTTGATAAATAGGAAATAAATCTGCATACTGTAACTTGTCAGTTATATTATATTTGTCATATTTTTACATATATGGGATTTGCCAACTTTCAAGTCCTAACCTAACCGCTGGCAGTTTGTGAGCTCCAAATGTGCTAAGATTTCTGCCTATGAACAATTGATGTGTCAGAAAATGTTTTAATGCATGTCACCAATTTCAGGGTGACTGGATGATAGTGGTGAATAATATAATCCATAAGATTTCTTTGTTAGTTGTACATGTATTTGGAAATAAAAGGCACTCGTCTCCAATAATTAGCCACCTGAAAATCTAGTACCCAGAAGACCATATATTTTTGCGTGATAATTACAGGAGACCATTACCTATTTGCTTTTTGGAAAAATAATTAAATGGATCAAAATAGGTATTCTCAGATCATTCACAAAAGTCTGCTTGTCAAAGATGTTTTACATGCTTATTGTGAAATTAAGGTGAAAATTATTTTGACGTGGAAGCGGAGGCAGACATGGGAGTGAACACAACACTCCCCAGGAAAAAACAGTGTGAATTTATTGATATTGGAATATTTCAGTGAGGAATTCCATTTTAACTTGTTTCTTAGTGGATTTGATACCAAAATCTGCATGATCAATTAAATTTTAAGTGGAAACAAAAAAAAAATTATGGTAGTGTGTATATAACAATATGATTAAAATCGGTCAACACAGTTCTCTTTTTGGATGTTTATTTTTTTGGTGTGCAATCTTTTACCTAAGCATCACTCTTAAAAAAACCTACCAATTTCCAAAATTCTTATCTATATATCCATTTTTATATTTTTATGCATGTAATATTCTGTTGCCAAATAATTGGCAAGCTCAAAATACTCAAGGGCAAATTCACTTTTTAATCAGCCTGCCCCAGGCAAACTGCCCTGGTCTGGATGGATGGACGGACAGATGGGTGGGATTACAGTCTCCACTTTTTCTTTGGGAGTTAGTAATAATAATCTTATAGGATATAGCATTTTTTATACTACAGTAAATAATTTTCAACACAAGAAGACCACAAAATGCAAGAATCTACTTTTCAAAAGGCAAGGCATCCTGTGTGCTCTGAAATAAAACTCTTGTAATAGTTAGTACCTTATGTGTTCATGAAGAAAAATTAACTCTTGCATTATTTATGTATGAGACCAATGAATTCAGTCAGGAAAAAAATTAATGGGGAACTTTCTTAAATTCAAAGTGTTAATTTCAACCATTAGTTTAATTACCAGTAGAAACATAACCAGAATTGACTTTATAGTCTGGTTAATATTGTGATAAGCAACAAAGCAAATTTGTATTTTTATTTGATACAACAAAAACATGTAGCAAAACTGAAAGTCTGCAGGAAAGCAGCACTGTCCAAAACCCCTTCCCCCTTGCACATGTATGGACTTGGATCACGATTATTTTTCCTATACAATCTCTACATTTGTTTTCTAGTACTGATCTTTCCACATAGTCCAAATCCTAATAAAACATATGTTGATCTAAGCTACCTTCAGAAATGAACTTGGGTGAAGTTCTTGTCATAGATTTTCCAACATTATGTTTAAGAGGCTGGACTGGAAACAAAGCATGGTGCAGTGGGTCACAGATGTCACTTTTGAATCATTATCAGTGCCTCATTACTTACTGTGCACTGTTGCCAAAATGCACATAGACAACCACACAATAATGCTCATAGTCGTTAGAAAGAATAAATAATTTCATTTAAATCAGTACCAAGAATGCCTAAATCCAACACTTGTATCACCACCAAAATGAAAGATGGAAAAAAATACTCTTGAATAGACTGAGGCTTAATTCTTGATTACTGAACTGGAAGTAATAATTGTGACCCGAGTCCATATGCATAAGTATCCCCGCCTCTTTACATATGTATACATAAGTATCCCCCTTTACATAGGCAAAGGTATCCCTCCCCCTTTACACATGAATGCATAGGTATCCCCCTTTACACATGTATGCATAGATATTCCCCTTTTACATATGTATGCATAGGTAACCCCCCTGCCCCTTTTATGCTTGTATGCATAAGTGTCCCCTTTTACACATGTATGCATAAGTATCCCCCTTTACATATGTATGCATAGGTATTCACCCCTTTACAGATATATGCACAGGTATTTCCCTTTTTTTGTTCTTGTTGTTGTTGGCATCCATTAGTCTCGAGAGACGATGGAAATGCACCCATGAGAGGTGTCCCAGTTGGTAGTTGTACAGCATCTTCTGTGGCTATGGAGCCCCACACGGGAGTGGCAATCCATGCTGCAGTTGCTGCATTTGAAGGTTAAGTCTGGTGTGGGTTGGAGCTGCTTCCTCTTCATCTGAGATTGTTTTTCATCAGTGAGCAGTCGTAGCTTGTCCTCGCCAGCTTTCAGACCAGTGATCAGAGCATGTCGCCAGCTGGACTTGTCTAGAGCAAGCTCTTCCCAGGTGTTGACATCGATCTCAAAGGCTTTCCTTATTACATATGTATGAATAGGTATCCTCCTTTTACACGTGTGCATAGGTATCACCCTTTGCACATGTATAAGCATCCCCCTCTACACATTTTATGCATAATTGTCACTCCCTTTTCATAATGCATAAGTATCCTCCTTTACACATGTATGCATAAGTATTCCCCCTTTACTCATGCGTAATTTACCCCCCCTCCTTTTTATGTGTGTATGCATAAGTATTCCCCTTTATGCATGTATGCATAAGTATCCCCCCCCCCATTACACATATATGCACAATTATCTCCCCCATTACACATGTATGCATAAGTATCCCCACCCACAAAAAAACTGCAAAAACTGGACATGACATGATACCATGTTACTCCATGTTCACAGGAGGGCAAGGCATGGAATTGATAAGCATAGTATTTTGTACTTTGAAATAAAACTCTTCCTGTTGTAAGTACATCCTCTGTTGGCATTCCCACAAAATACAATTGCATCTGTTCTAGAAAAATTTATACTAGTAAGCTGCTAATAGTTGTACAAAAACAAATTAGAAACAATTTTTGTTTTTTTTTTACAAATACATGACATCATATAGCTAGTCCATTAATCACACAAGCAGAAGTTATTTTTTGCATTGATTTTTGCATTGACATGACTGAGTAGTCTTTGGCAAGTAGTCATGAAAGGAAATTAATCAATTGTTCTCTTTCTGTAGTTACGCATGTCAAGTAGAAACAGCTTCTATCAGTCCATCACACTTTTGTTTCCAAGGCATAGCTCTATTACAATATCTCTATGAAACTTTGTACACATATTACATCAGTCATGTTTGCTAGTTGTAAGTCATCAGTTTTAATCATAGTGATGTTTTCCTCCGTTTCTTCATATACACATCATTTGCACTTTCGTTTCCAGAGCACAAGTAAAAAACCTTTGAAGATGTTCCTGTGAAGTTATTTACACATAATAGATTAGTGCTTTAACCCTTTCATCACTATGGACCGGTTTTCCGGTCCAGAGGAAGTAAGTCTGTAAACGCTATGAACCGCTTTACTGGTCTGGAGCAACATTCTTCTGTAACGTTATAGTACCTGACTATATAAATTTTGGGGTACCTCTAATAACTTCCTTCTTGTAATGTAGATATTATATTTGGATTATCTCGTGAGTTTAGCTTGTATACAACTAGAAATATGGAACAAAGTAGGCACTTTTAACGAGTTTTCTGAATGGTGAAATTTGTATGCAAAATGGGAGAGTTCGAAGAAAGATCACATGAGAGTGAAGTGTCAGATTTGGAATTATCAGAGGATTTTACCAATTTCGACCTAGTACAGTTGGATGAAAATGAGAAAAGACGTCTGGAGAAACAATGGCATGCGATTGTGGGTGACAGTGATGATGATGAAGGGGACTTTAAAGGTTTTGAACCAGAGGAATTGTACGCTCCACATAATTTTGTTGGGACAAAGTTGGAAAACCAAAGAGATTTGTTACAGTTTTCTGAGAGAGTTGGACCCACTCCAAGTGTTAGATGGCTCCAGGAAAGCTTTGGAATATTTTCAAATATTCTATTCAGATGAATATTTTGGTAACATTGTCCATCTAACGAATTTCAATGCGACGATCAAATGTGCCAGAGGCAATATAGGTGTGTAGACAGATCTCACCTTGGATGAAATCAAGGCATTTTATGACTTGTGTTGCTACTGGAATTATTCATGAGTACATCTAGGGTCAATTGAACGAGTTTTGGGAACTTTCTAAGTTTTCTAAGAGGTAAATAGATAATTACTTGTATTTTACCTGTTGTGTTACCAGTTTGCACCTGTATTTTAACAGTTGTAATAGATATGCACATTTTAGTGAATTAGTCATAAAATTTTATTTTTAACCTTGATTTTGACACCTAATCCAGCCAGATCTTTAAAATTGGCAAAGTTATGTTAATTCAAAGTCCACAAGTCATTTTGCTTTACAACTCCAAAGTTACTTAGTGTTGAGGACTCTATGCCTACAAAGTTACTTAGTGATGAAAGGGTTAAATGTGCTTTTGCTATGGAGAATTGTTGAGTATTACTATATTTAGTTTTTCCATCACTCTTTCCATTAGACAGCGTATCTATGCAACATGCATACTGGAGTGAAAATAAATTGATACATCAATAATGCATTGACCCTTGCTGAACATGCACACACACGATACCTGTCACTTTTCTCTATATAGTACTATGATAATACAAACTTACTTTATGCAAAATCTTGGACAAATTCTCTGACCCCTTCTGACATTTTGGCAACTCCGTCTATTTATTCTTGTGCTATATTTTTTGTAAGTTGAATTCTGTCCAGATGGAGTAATACCATAACACAGTTCACAGTCAAGATGGTGTCCCATGAAACCCTTGCTTGCATTAAAATTTAAAGAAAGAGGTGGAGAAGAAAGCTTTATAATTAAAACTATGTTTTAACTCGGACTATAGAGAACGCATTTTGGATTTTATTTTTTCTTTCTTTTTGTTACATCAACCCATACAATATTTTGTTGCATCTCAGGGCTGGACATTAATTCTCATCTTTCATGTCAAAGTCTGATTTGCATTTGACTTTTATCAAAGTTTTTCATGAGCTGTTACAGACTTAGATTTCATGCACAAAACACTGGGTTTGGAAGAAGCTTTTATGATCTCAATCAAAGCATTGTTTATGGTAGCCTCCCCTAGCAAACAGTGTAAGCTGTCATATAGCAGTGAAGCATGCAAAATCTATTTTTGACTTGCAGAATCACTTTGCCAATATGAAATCAAACTTTGTGCTGTTTTAACAATTACCTTAGTGAGTGTAATTACATAGATATATTCCACCAGTTGTTTTACAGGCCTCTCTGATGACTCGCGGTACTGATTCAGTTCCCATAGTTAAACCTATGCAAACACCATGATATTAAAAATTCAGTAACTTTTAATTTCTGAGTGTTCATATATATATATATATATATATATATATATATATATGAAGTAAGTATAGATGAAACCTGGATGACAGCTTCTGTGTAGAGAAAAGGATATGAGAGCTGCAGCATTTTCTGGACCTACATGTGTTGGAAACATGTGCTTTCAATTCCACACCAAAGAATCAAGTGCTAATTTCAGAATTGAGTGTTCCAAACTTAAAATTGTTAAAGGACTGAATTTCCATCAATAAAAGAATATTTCATTTTTTTTTTTTTTCACTTACAACTAGGATAAACTCTCAAAAGATTCTTTTTCCTAAAAAAGTAACTTACATTATCAACCAGTCCTGGCCAGCCAAACCCATATATACTCTGTTTTATCTTCACCCATTTCCAGACTGGTTCCCATTTTTCCATACAGTTAGTACCGTGTGTCCTCTAGCAAGAGGTTAATTTCCATAGCAATCAATGGAAAAACAAAAAGGGTATGCTAAACAAGTTTTCATCTTTTCCAAAAGTGTCAGGGAATGCTTGATCTTGAATACCTTTTTTCATGTGGTACCTATTGTCATGTTGTACCAATTTTTATGGATTTTTGCTGCAAACTAGTTGTTGTGGGGTTTAATGCCATTTTTAACACAAGATAGGCTATACATGGCAGCTAGTATAACTGGTGGAGGTAGAACCCTGGAAAACCCCGGGAAGAACCACCGACCCCGATGAGAAGCTACTGACAAGATTTCTCACGTACCCACACTAGCCAAGCTTGTGACTCGAACCCACGCAGACAGATGTGAGATGCCAGTGATCCGTAACTGTGAGCTCTTTAGACCACTCGGCCACTAGGGGCCTCCCTGCTGCAAACTAGAAAAACACAAAACAATCAATAATCCATCTCTGGAAAGAATATCTCTTTCCCAGTGCCCAAAAATTTCATTTTCTTTTTGAAAATCCACATGTATTTCTACCCACACAAATTTCACAAAATTACTTGAAACTTGTCTTTTGCATTATGGCTGACCCTACCATTTAAAATGAAACTAGCAAACTGAAGAAAAAGCATGTCATGGTGATCTGTGCTGAACTAATCTTACAGCCAAACTGCATCAGCTATGGATATTTATCAGTCTCTACTATACAAACAAAAAGGCACAAAGCCTAAAATCTACAGCCAAATTATAGCCACATATCCACTCCCCACTCACACACATTTATAACATTTAATGTGTATTAGAATTTCCAAAAATGTTGTATTAAGTGGGAAATTGCTTGTAAAATATTCCCTTATGAGCTAAATCATTTCAAATTACACTAACAACTTAACTCTATTTTAAGCACTTTTAAAAGGAGATGCAAATTTCACAACAGATGTTTCCAAAAACCAAATGTTTGGTTATTAAGAGAAACTTGCCATCAGTGATTTATTGTAAATTTACAAACAGACCATTCCTGCCAATATTAGGTTCAGCAGCTTACAGTAACATCTCCCATTGTGAGGTCCAAGTGGGTTTTAGATAACACTGCATTTAACAGAATCACAGTGGCGTTAAGCCCCACAACAACAACAACACAGTTACTAAATTTAACAGTAAATACAAATATACCCATCTATCATGGTCAGCTACTCCACAACAAGAAATAATTAAATTTATCAAGACAGTTTAGAAAATTACATACAAATATATCTCTTCATTTTAGGCATAGTTAAACTACAGTACAACCCGAAATAACTATATTTGGCACTGCAATAGTAGCCTACCCAGACTGATCTGATGATGGGATTTGAACCTAGGCTCTTTTGGTTGCCAGTCTGGCACGCTAAAAAACAAAGCCATCATGGCTCCTGCCTTCATTAATCAATACATACACCATGTAGGAGGGTGTATCATACCTATTTTACATCCTGAATTCACAGAGCATGGTGAGGATTCTTGTACATCAAACAAGACTTTATTATCTTGTGGCTGTCATTTCAAGTAGGTAATTCATGGATTCATGGCTTTACAGAAAACTTGTGCTTATTTGCACATTTTTTTTAACAAAATTTTCTTAAATGACAATTACTTTCCCAACTCTGTTTTCAACTGCATGCAAGGATTAAAGTTTTTTACGAAAACATGGAATGTTAATTGAAAAATTCATGCTGTGAAAGGCAGATAGGCAGTGCCAGCTTTCGAGCTTTAATTCTTCCCTGCATAAAGATACTTTGATTACCTGAGCATTTTGTGTTCTAGTGTCTTCACTGAACAATGGTTTTGAGATCGGCTACCTGACATTTGCTATTATGCCAAGTTCAAAAGCAGTAATAACTGACAAACAATGGCATTTACTGACATTCATCATCCACATGTCAGAACATCTTAAATTTCAAAGACAGATGACTTAGTTAACCTGTTTTTGCAAGAATTCATGATCTCACTTTGGTTGATAATGTTTTAGTTAGATGATGCAAGTTCAGATATAATTATATAATGCTTGAACAACTACATGCAAACTTGACTGACATTGATTTGGGTGCATTTACCTAGAGTACTGTCAGTCATGAAACAATGCTTGAAAAATTCACTCATCCACTTTCTTGAAAACTGATTACCATCATTGATCTAATATCCAGACACTAAAAACTCTCAGTCAGGATAATTTATGTACTAATAACAATTAATTTTCCTGAATAAAATAAATATCTTTATTGCCTTGATTGTGCAGCCATTGCCCCGTTTCTTGAAAGTGGACTGGGTCACTAAACTAGGTTGTATTATTATATGCTCATTTTTTTTTTCTCTGTTAACTCTACATTGTCAGAATCGTTCAATATTTTGTGATACTGAACTCGCATGCAACATATTGCATTCATGCGAATAAAGGAACTACTTTCTGTTGTAAACAAACAATTTGTTTCTGAATGAACTAAAGCAGATGTTTCGTGGACTGCCACATACCAGCTGCTTTGGCAAATTCCACGTTAACTTTTTTGATACAATGTTTCAGATTTAGGCTAGCTATAGACGCCAGACAGGGTCCTTACAAATAACTTGAAAGTGACAAGACATAAACTGTCTTCTTTAGCCGGTAATAAAAATTGCAAAAAATATACTTAATTTTACATCCTGAATTTCCTCAAAATGTACTTTCTTAGGTCTGCAAATCTGAATTACATGAGCTATGTCATGGATTCTCAAGCTTGATTACACATTTCGAACTTGTACTGTAATGTCAGCTATATTCCAAGTACAATTACATCCTCCTTACTGCACTCAAAATAAAATAAACATTAAATTCCACAGCTTTTTTTCGATAATTGCAATTGAAAGATTTCATATTTTTCCCACATTATGATTTGAATCATTCAATAACGGAACAGAAACACGCTTGCTGTTAACACACTTCTCCCTCACTGCTTCAATACGATGTATTTCATGTAGAATTGGCACAGATGCTGAAATCGACGTACTTCATGTAGATAAACCCAGTCCATAATCACAAAATTTTGTCGCATCGACAAAAATACCAAAATCTATTCATTCCAGATCAAATGGAAAAGTTGTTGCAATGAGCATTTATTCACAATATCACTCCAAATTTCAATTTTAAGTAAACCAAAATGCCATTTTCTTTCGAAACTTATGTCTAGCGCGCAGCCAACTTCAAATTTATCTGGGCGGAGTTATATGCGCATTAATAATGTTGTGTAATGATGAATCTGCGCATGTGTATTTAATTTGGAATACGGCATACATTCAGTTACTTTGTTTCTTGTAGTGTATTTTTGTTGATATATTTAAGCCTTAGGTAGAATAAGAAAATGAGCATATAATAAAAAGGTTACTGCATATGCATGGGAAATGTGAACTCGTTTTGTCGGATGGATATACTGCACTCCCAAGGTCGTGCAGTATACACATCCGAAAAACTCGTTCATATTTTCCCATACAAATGCAGTAACCTATAATTATAGCATAGTTTGCCAATGAATACTTACATGATAATGTTTCAGTGTTCTTTTACAAACAAAGAATTCTGGTTGCGTTCCTAGTGTGTGTTCTTATCATTGTTTTTGAAACTATGAGTCTTTGTTCATCATGTGTATGTATTATAGTTGGGGATTATGACAGTCTTTGTTCATCATGTGTATGTACTATAGTTGGGGATTAAGTCTTGCTAGTACTAATATCGATGTTTCAGGATGTAAAGATTGCCTTCGACAACAGAATGTAACACCAAAATAAAGTACATCTACCTATTCATATTATCTAAACTTGGACCCTTTGGACTCCAAAATAAAGTACATCTACATATTCATTTTATCTTACTTGGACCGTTTGGACACCAAAATAAAGTACATCTACCTATTCATTTTATCTTACTTGGACCGTTTGGACACCAAAATAAAGTACATCTACCTATTCATTTTATCTTACTTGGACCCTTTGGACTCCAAAATAAAGTACATCTACCTATTCATTTTATCTTACTTGGACCGTTTGGACACCAAAATAAAGTACATCTACCTATTCATATTATCTAAACTCGGACCCTTTGGACTCCAAAATAAAGTACATCTACCTATTCATTTTATCTTACTTGGACCGTTTGGACACCAAAATAAAGTACATCTACCTATTCATATTATCTAAACTCGGACCCTTTG
>JAECUM010027691.1:0-27029 GCA_016617855.1 Megalonaias nervosa
CACACACACACACACACACACACACACAGTACATATCGATTTCTATTGGCTGTACAGATATATAGTGTGCATTCCGAATTCTATGGCCATGCTGTACAGTACCGAATTATGTAGGCTGTACAAATATATAATATTCATACCGAATTCCGTGGGCTCTACAGTCAGTTTGTAGTGATCCTTGCCAACGCGAAGGTCACAGCGGTACGTGATACAGCCATGTTTCCATGTGGAATTCACCGCCTTGCACGAGTCCATCCACGTACAATCTGTAATTGAAATGGTAACACAGATGTCAGATGTTGGAAGAATCATTTAATTCACAAACAAAATAAATCCGTACCTTTATGCCAACACAACAGGACTTTCAACAATTCGCACCTTTATGGCTAGATTATGCTAACACATCAAGACTTTCAACAATTCCCACCTTTATGACTAGTACAGATAATGCTAACGTAACAGGATTTTCAACAATCAACTCAAAAGATGTGCTCGTTTCGATGTTCTGCTAGAAAAGGTGTCAAAGCAATGAACGTACTTCTGAATAATACTAACAATCTAGAATGTCTACTGAATATAACGTGTGATTTATTGGATTATTCTCTATCTCCAATTTTGTCTTATGGCTGTGAAAAAATTTTGGAATTTTTAAAACAGACAGTGTAGCACAGGCATATAGAAAATACTGCAAGTGGTTACTATAATCTGCATACACCTTCCCGTTTGTTTGTAACCCCCGATTTAAAAGACAAAACGCATAAATAAGATAAAAGATGCACAGAACTTAGTTCATTTATTGATTTATAATTTCAAACCTGATTATGCCCAGGTGTGATCCTCACACCGTTATCGTCTGCGCGTTTCATTCCAAACGGAAGTTTTCAGCGCAGGGGTTCGTTACAAAGAAAATTAGGAGTATCCGTGAATGAATCAAGGGGATGGGGGAGGGGGGTCTGACTGGCGAACAGGTCGTCTTTTACACTGAAAATCACAGGGGTTCGTTACAAAGAAAATTAGGAGTATCCGTCAATGAATCCCTTGATTGATTCATTGACGGATACTCCTAATTTTCTTTGTAACGAACGGCTGTGGTTTTCAGTGTAAAAGACGACCTGTTCGCCAGTCATTTCCAGTTCCGTCTGCTTCCGATATTTACAATGTCGAATCAAGCAAAGAACATAATGACAATTACAAATTTGCCTTTCACGTGGATTTAACAAGCGGTGTAATTTCTATGTACATGTGTGCAAAAATATACATCTCTAAACTCTCAGCATTATGGTAATTTACGAAATTATCCGGCAGTTACCGAATAGAATGAATTACGTCACAATGTTGTCTTAGGAAATCAATTTCCCCCTAGTGTAATCAAAATGGCGCCATGTTAGCATGGAAAGTCCGTTAAGTATGAAAGGTTTGGTATTACCCTAATTCAGTCTGGTATTACCCTAATTCAGTCTTGTGTTACCCAAATGAAGTCTGGTATTGCCCTAATTAAGTCTGGTTTTACCTTAATTCAATCTGGTATTACCCTAATTCAGTCTGATATTACCTTAATTCAATCTAGCATTACCCTGATTCAGTCCGGTATTACCCTAATTCAGTCTTGTGTTACCCACATTAAGTTTGGTATTGTCCTAATTAAGTCTGGTATTACCCTAATTCAATCTGGTATTACCCTCATTAAATCTGGTATTACCCAAATTCAATCTGGTATTACCCTAATTCAGTCTTGTGTTACCCAAATGAAGTCTGGTATTGCCCTAATTAAGTCTGGTTTTACCTTAATTCAATCTGGTATTATCCTAATTCAGTCTGATATTACCCTAATTCAATCTAGCATTACCCTGATTCAGTCCGGTATTACCCTAATTCAGTCTTGTGTTACCCAAATTAAGTTTGGTATTGTCCTAATTAAGTCTGGTATTACCCTAATTCAATCTGGTATTACCCTCATTAAATCGTGTATTACCCAAATTCAATCTGATATTACCCTAATTCAATCTGGTATTACCCTAATTCAATCTGGTATTACCCCAAGTCAGTCTGGTATTACTCTAATTCAGTCTGGTATTACCTGATTCAGTCTGATATTATCCTAACTCACTCCATATATTTTCCTTTTTATCCCTTTTTTTAACCAAAGACTAAAAGACTTATTTCATTCTGACTGGAGCTCAGCAATTGCTTTGATAAGTTCACAGATATATATAAAAATATGAAAGTAATGTTCTAGACCGCCCATTATCTTAGAATAATTGCTAAAGCCAACCACAAGGCTTTAAGTAAATTAAGCGTTTCATCACATACGTTAAATATCGAGATTTGTGAACTTTGCTTAAATAATGAGATGGAATATGAATATCGTATGGTTTTAATCTGTCCTCTAGACCCCTCACTTAGAAAATCTTATATTGATCCTTAATATCGACAGAAACTAAACATGTACAAACAACTTAAATTAATCAAAAATGAAGATTTAATAACTCTAAAATACCTACGTAAATATGTGTATGATGCACTCCAACTTTGATTTTCTCTCTCTCTCTCTCTCTCTCTCTCTCTCTCTCTCTCTCTCTCTTTATCGCCATTATTCACTCATTTATTTATTCATTAAAGCTGCAGTGTACATCATATGAATTATGTATTGTGCGTCAAATCAATAAAATTATGTTCTGTATATTACCATCCATTCAACTTACTCTCTCTCTCTCTCTCTCTCTCTCTCTCTCTCTCTCTCTCTAAGGATTTATGTGCACACCGGTTTTATCGCCATTGTCCATTCATTTATTCATTCATTTATGCAACAATTCAATGTATATGAATTATGTATTATATTGACTGTGTGCGGTTTTAGGAGGGGGGGATTTTTTTATAATTTTTTTTTTGCATACGTCAAATCAATAATATTCTGTTTTGTTTTATGTTCTAAACACAATACCCCTAGGGAATAATGGGAAAGGATGTTGTTATTTTTATCTCCTCTCTTGAAGAGCGATAGACCATATCTATTGGGCTGTTGTATACATCATACCAGAATACAGCCCGGTTGTAATAAGCCATCTACGTGAACAACGATGTTCTGACCGTCTTTATGCCCTTAATTTATTACAATACTAAAATGAAATACCACATCTATATTGGCACGTGAGGATATTGATTTTTAGCCATGCGAGTGCGATGCATTACATCTAGGACAAACAATGCGACTCAGATGTATCATATCTAGGACTAACAATGCGAGTGATATGCCTTAGGACTAACAATGCGAGTGAGATGCATCATATCTAGGACTAACAACGCGAGTTATATACCTTATATCTAGTACAAACAATGTGAGAATATACCTTTTATCTAGGACTAACAATGCGAGTGAAATACCTTATATCTAGTACAAACAATGCGAGTAATATACTTTATATCTAGGACTAACAATGCGAGTGATATACTTTATATCTAGGACTAACAATGCGAGTGATATACTTTATATCTAGGACTAACAATGCGAGTGAAATACCTTATATCTAGTACAAACAATGCGAGTGATATACCTTATATCTAGGACTAACAATGCGAGTGACATACTTTATATCTAGGACTAACAATGCGAGTGATATACCATATATCTAGGACTAACAACGCGAGTGAGACTGATTATATTGAGGACTAACAATGCCATTGAGATACGATACATCTGGAGCTTTGCATGCGAGCGAGATATCTTATATCTCAAGGACTAACAATGCGAGTGAGATGCCTTAAATCTAACATTAACAATGCGAGTGATGCACCTTATATCTAGTACTAGCAAACCACCAATACGCGTGAGATACATTATATCTAGGACAAACAATGCGAGCGAGATACCTTATTCCAAGGACAAACATTCAGTGATATAAATTGGTGTTAGATCTCATAGTATCCTTACCTTGACCGATGTCTTTAACCAGAAACTTTTCTGTATTATTGACTATCTGCATCTGACAAACTTGCCGGACACAACCTTCCGCACGCAACACAGACCATTCTTCGCCTATCGTTGTACATCTGCTCTCCACCGAACATCCTGAAACGGTAAGATAATATCCATGCTGGGATCAGATTCTCAGAGCACGAATTAGACTGGTGTCAGGTCCCCTTTTCTGTGTATTTTTCCTCAAATCTTTGTTTATTAGCTTCTCGTGTTTCTAGTACTTCCTTTTCTGTACCTTCAATAACAGCTGAAAACCATTATTAACGATCGATTTTAAGTGGTGTTGGGACATACCTGGAATTTGATAGGAATTGCACGGAGAGAAAATTTCCTTTAAAGAGGAATTCGTGCAACTCGAAGCATGAATTACCCTTTGTACTTTGTTACCTAAGTTAGGCTTAATTTTCGTTCTCAAGCATCAGAAGTTTTAGCAGTCAAATACTTTACTTCATTGTGGATTAGAGTCCGTTACGGCTTTGGAAGCTGGGTCTGATTCGGAAGAACTAATAATAAATTGGTGAAAACAGACGACACAGTATAGCACGTGACTATTCCTTCAAGTCAATGCAGAGCCACTTTGCACTCAGATGTATTTGTAGACACTTACTGTAACCAGCGTTGTCAATATCACCCATTCCATCTCAGTTGATTCCGTATAATTCATTTAAAGTTAAATTTATACTTGTATGGGCAAAATTTGCAAATAAAAACTTAAATCATTATAACAGACTGCTTATGATGTACCGAAAACGAATTCTCTGTCCTAAGGCAGGTTGCTTATGCTTTACCGGAAATGACATCTGTATCCTATGATGTACCGAACATGAAATCTGTTTCCCATGACCCGTTGCTTATGCTGTATCGAAAATGAAATATATGTCCCAAGGCACGTTGCTTATGATATACCGAACATGAAATATATGTCCGATGGCGCGTTGCTTATGCTGTACCGAAAATGAAATATGTGTCCCATGGCACGTTGCTTATGATGCACCGAAATTGACATATGTGTCCCATGGCACGTTGCTTATGATGTACGGAAATTAAATGTGTCCCATGGCACGTTCCTTATGATAAAGGGTTATCAGTTGAAAGATTTTGCAAGCCTTTTGATGTGAAAAGAGAATCGGAAAAGTGGCGAATCTGCTTTAAAACCGTTTCAGTGTTGTTCAAAAATTTTAGTATGGCTGAAATTTTAACAGTAAAATATGAGACTTTATCATGTAACCAGTTCGAGACAGGGCACTGGAATGGTGCAATGACAACTTCAACTTTGTCTCCGTCATTCGAGCCGTCTGCATACAGGGACGTATGGCTACGATAGGAGGCTTTGATTTCATGGAATTTACTCTTAGGAAAGACCGGATTTGTTGATGACCTTTTAAACTGGCAAAGTAAAATATTATTTTGGGCGGTTTTGATAACCTTTGTGGTAATTTGCGAATACATAATTTTGCAATACTTGCAACACCGATTTTTGATGCTTTTAGGTGAAGACAAATTTTATATATATATATATATATATATATATATATATATATATATATATATATATATTGTATAGTTGTCTTTCTTTTCGTCTCCAAGTCTTCTTGATATAATTTAAATCACGCACTTTCTTTTCAAGTGTGTAAGGGCAATATTACTTAGCCTGACGAGGATTTTCACGCATGGACAAGAGAGCTAAAACTCTATCACCAAGCTGAAAACTCCTCTCCTTTGTATTTTTTTCATGCTTAATTTCATTTTTGTCTGAGTAGAGTTACAGATTAGTTCTTACAACTTCACAAGCTTCTGACAACTTGTATTTATAATTAGAAACATAGTCGAGAAGATTAATTTGTGTATCATCATTTGAAAAAAGTTTCTCTTTTAAAAACTTCAATGGCCCACACACAGTAGGTCTAAAATCCAGTTCAAAGGGACTACATCCTGAACTTTCTTTAACTGATTTACTAATAGCAAACAACAGTAAATGAACACCTTCGTTCCAATCTTTTACGGTATTCAAACAATATGACCGGTTAACCCACAGCATATATTGAACAATAAAAACTAACAAACAATGCAGATCCAATATATATATAAGAGTACACATACACACACTAACGTACAGTCGCTTGTCACTTGAAATTTGACTATCTTTTTATTCTTGCGCAAGTTTATTGGGCATTATACACACTTTGAGTAAATAGACACATAGAATTTCGCTTAGTGCCCTTTCAAAGAAAATCAGGGCCCTATTGAACTATTGGTTCCCACTCCCCAGACACTTGACCTGATCCTGCCCTGCACTATAGAAGTTATTCATCATAACTACTTACCGCATTCTATAGGCTTATAGTGACACAAAAAAAGCATGGTGTTGTTGTTTTCAATCTTAATGGCGGGAAGAGTGCCATTCGCGATGCCTCTGTTACCGCTATGGTCATCGTTAAACTCAAGATACTGTATGGATGACGTCATGCCTAAAATAGCGTAAATAAAGGTTTATTAATATTGGTGATCAACAAAACCCACTCTTCAGACTCCGTTTAACTTGCACCGCAGACTTCCATTTATATCGTACCGCAGACTTCCATTTAACTCACACTGCAGACTTCCATTTAACTCGCACTGCAGTTTCCCATTTAACTCGCCATGCAGACTCCCATTTAATTCGCACTGTAGACTCCCATATAATTCGTCTAGTAGATTCCTATTTAACTAATTGGTTGTGATTGCTGTTATTCACTTCTTGATTAATTGTCACATCTTTTGACTGAAAATTAAATGAAAAAATACGATACTGCCTCACCACACACTGGACTTGACTTTCAGTCGGAAGACTTTTTGTATGCATTGTTATCTGGTACGGACACCTTCATACAGCGCACACATTCTGAAATCCCTGCTGAAAGTCCTTTTTTAAATGCCCTTCAAATAACGGACACCCATCTGACACTGATAGCTCACAATACACTTGGATAAAACAGTGGGCATCGCGAGATTCCTCGTTTGCGGATTTCCTTCCATACAGCTCGTCAAAGCCACTATCAAATATAAACAGATTTGTGAAGCCCAGCTTGTTTTGACAATTAACTACTCAATGGACGGTTGCAATTTTGCACCAGGTTTTACTACATCATCATTTCGATTAGCGTTAATTTTGAAACTGATACGATCTTGCTTCAATCAGAATAAAAAGTGTACAATTACGGACATGAACACACTACCGATGGACAAAAAGAACAATTGCAGACATGACTGTTAGGACTTATCGTAATACTTCTGACAGTAGGACTTATCGTAATACTTCGGACTGTAGGGCTTATAGTAATACTTGTGACAGTAGGACTTATCGTAATACATCTGACTGTAGGGCTTATAGTAACACTTGTGACAGTAGGACTTATCGTAATACTTCGGACTGTAGGGCTTATAGTAATACTTGTGACAGAAGGTATTATCATAATACTTCTTCGCCCAAAGAATTCATTTCATTAGTTCATACTTTACTCATATATTCAACAGCTCATGCGCCATACTTATATTTACGTTCGTAACAATTTAGTACAACAGCAGAAGAACGTTCTGCAAAACCTTAGTTTGCAGATTTTTATTGATAAAGTATGTTTTTCCCCTTGAGATGTCTACAGTATGCTGGAATTTTAAAATTGTTCAGATTAAATGAAACTGTTTCATGTATATCCTATTTTCATTTAATTTGAATGCAGCAGCATCGTGCACACGTTTTTACATTCAGAGAGCAGTTTTTGCATTAGAAAATAATGATATCCTTTTTATATTTACACGACTAATTCCAGCACATTTTCTCTATTAAATGTAGGCAGAAACCTCCACAACCAGAAGTTGCCATCTTAACAACGTATTTCTGTTCATTTTGCCAAAAGATCTTGCTCTGTGTATTTCCAGAGAGTTTTGCTCATTTTCAGATACTGAAGTGGAAGTATCGAGCATGTTTAATGCATTGTATGTGAATAATTACCTTTTAGTCTTTAACATCGTGCCTCTTCATCAGATTACTTTTAGATGTAGTTGGAATCAACTTCACATTTTTGAATTAATTTCTCTTTTCATTTACTATATGACTTTTAATCTATTTCCTCTATAACGTTACGAAGGCAGCCCTTCGCAAAGCATGTTTTGTCTTTCAAAGTTCATTTTCACCTATTTTAAATTGCATATTGATGTCTATGGTAAGAGTTATTGTTTCACGAAGTTAGCTTTAGTAAATCGTCAGCCTTTCATTCTGGCTTCTACATTCAAGTCTTAGGGTTCTATTCAACCTTTCCATTACTGATGTTTTGTTTTTTCTGAGCAATTTGAAAAATATTCAGTGTTTCCATTTCTTAGCATTTCCTTCATGCTTCTGTTGTAGAATCCATATAAAGGTTTTCGCTTTTTGAATATCTCTCTAAAAGCATCGTGTATGTAACTTTCTCTTGCTCTGCAAAGTTTTCGATGTTAGTCATTTAAAACAAAATTTAAATAACCAGAAGAAAAAAAATACGTTTTGTTTCATAAATTCTCTTTGCCTGTTATCAGGAAGCCAACAAGACACCAATCCACAACTATATTTTCAGCAGCTTGCAACGTTTCTTCATCGTTCCTTCAAACTTATGACTGATTTCAGATTTATGTCAAATCTGGCCTATCCTAGTGTTGAATCTAAAACAACTACTTAATGTCCGCACGCTTTTGAAGCTAAATTTGTTCTCTCCTTATGCGGTACTGTTAAGCCATTTTGCTATAATAGTTGATGATAGTTATCCCAATGTTACCATCATTAAATGTAATCTGTAAATCATAATCTTTTTCTAATACATTTGCAGTTTATATTTTATAAGCTGAAATCAATAAATCTATATTGTTCTTTACTATTATTCTATACCATAATATCCTTGACCAGATTTATTTCCTATCCACGCTTGAAAACAAATACACATTATCTTATGGTACAGACATTGTTAATTTAATCTGACCTAAAGTTTTGAATGCAATGCAATGTAGACTTTTTCCATTATTTATGATGTGTACAATATTTAATTTTTGTTAATTATCTGCATAGTCTCAGAACCGTATGGGGAGGGGGCGGTTTTTCCGGAAAGTCCCCCAGGCTAAAAAGAAACATTTTGAAAAAAAGCACACACACAAATGTACAGTCAATGGTCACTTGAAATTTGACCATCGTTTTATTCATGTGCACGTTTATTGGGTATCATGCACACTTTGAGTAAACAGACACATAGACGTTTGCTTTGGTGCCCTTTCGAGGAAAGTCAGGACCATTCTGAAATTTTCGAAACCACACACACACACACACACACACACACACACACCAGACCTGATCCGGCCCTGAGTCTGATTGGTAATTTAGCGATTTTCAAACTACCCCAGGTTCTCATTCGGCGTTTTCCCTCGGGGCACCTGGCTGTCTGGTTAGCATATACGATTTGTTGTTGCTGTTGTAAATCTAAATACGTGTTAAGTTTTAAATGTTTTTCTCGTATCCCTGTATAATATCCAAGAAACAAACATAAAACATCTAATGCCCGTCTCCTCTCTCCGGATCTAGTTTATCTGAGCAGAATAAAATTTCAGTAATAGAGGAATCTGAGGATTACGAGTTAAGTTAATCACACGCCTGATAAACTGTAGTATTGCCCAATCAATCAATACTGAAAGAAGAAACGCATCATCCAGAATGACAAGAAGTTCATCATGTTGGACATGGATAATCTCACTAAAAAGCGATAACCCAAATCTTCTATATCACTTTGATGAAAAATTTTTCATAATAAAACATTATCTTGGCAAATCATAAAACTAATCACATAAATAATACGTACACAAGTCGCTTAAAACCATACTTATGAGAGTCCTTGATGATATGCAAATAAGTCGCTAAAAACCATACCTATACGAGTCCTGGATGATTAGTACACAAGTCGCTTAAAACCATACTTATTAGAGTCCTCGATGATATGCACACAAGTCGGTTCAAACTATAATTATTAGTGTCTTGAAAATAAAATCATGAATGCTTTGTTTGTTCAAAATCTAGTAACAAATACAGTTCTTGGGATGGTTACATGCCAATCAGATATATGGACACCTCAGTATAAATACAGTTCTTGGGATGGTCACATGCCAATCAGATATATGGACACCTCAGTATAAATACACTTCTTGGGATGGTCACATGCCAATCAGATATATGGACACCTCAGTACAAATACGCTTCTTGGGATGGTCACATGCCAATCAGATATATGGACACCTCAGTACAAATACAGTTCTTGGGATGGTCACGTGCCAATCAGATATATGGACACCTCACTATAAAGAATTTCTATTCTCGTGCTGCTTGATGTTTACTTGTTTCATGACAATACAAACCTCTTACAGTCTGACACTTCGTTTCTCCTGTCATCATGTAAAGAACAAATGGGTTCTTCTTGGGTAGTACTATGGCCTTCGTAACCATGCCATCGTCACGGCAACAAAAGTACAAACCGGTGTCATTTGCAAAATAACCATCTGGAAGGGTTCCCCCATTTTCAAGTAAGTGGACTTTGTCGTCTGCGTCATCCATTTGTGCATATCCACTTTTAAAACCTAAAGAAAGTTACCAAACAAAAAGAGATACATTGTATTAAAGTAACTGGAGTAGAGTGGATCCAGTGTAATCAAATACGAGAATACGCATATTGACCAGTGACGAAGAAAACAAAGGATATATCGAATATGATAAACACAATCAATATATGAAGCTGACTTTTAATATCAGATTAAAACAAAACATGATAGATAATAATCAATTGTTACCTGTATGAAATAAGCATGATAGATAATAATCAATTGTTACCTGTATGAAATAAGCATGATATATAATAATCAACTGTTACCTGTATGAAATAAGCATGATAGATAATAATGAATTGTTACCTGTATGAAATAAGCATGATAGATAATAATCAACTGTTACCCTGTATGAAATAAGCATGATAGATAATAATCAATTGTTACCTGTAAGAAATAACATGATAGATAATAATCAACTGTTACCTGTATGAAATAAGCATGATAGATAATAATCAACTGTTACCGGTATGAAGTAAGCATGATAGACAATAATCAATTGTTACCTGTATGAAATAAGCATGATAGATAATAATCAACTGTTACCTCTATGAAATAAGCATGATAGATAATAATCAATTGTTACCGGTATGAAGTAAGCATGATAGATAATAATCAACTGTTACCTATATAAAACAACATGATAGATAATAATCAACTGTTACCTGTAAGAAATAACATGATAGATAATAATTAACTGTTACCTGTATGAATTAAGCATGATATATAATAATAAACTGTTACCTGTATGAAATAAGAATATTATTCTAAATGTTCAGCTGCATTTGTAGAATGTAAGTGATAGCTGATATTAGTGTGTAATTTATTGTTACAACGTTTCATCAATATGTTTTTTTTTTATATTCGTGGTGTAACATAATGTAACTACCTGCAATAGTTCAAAGCGTAACTTACAACATGTCAGAACCAAGTAACTTGTCTAGCTATCTACTGAAGAAAACATTCGCACTGTTCGATATGTGACACAAATATGTTATATTTTTGTTCCTTTACAACACAAATAGATTTAATGCTTAATAGCCAAGTCTCCCAATGCGGACAACGTTTTCAATTCATGCATAAAGTGAATGTAAAATAGTCACTCACCCAGGCAAAGACTCTACTTTTTCAGAAAGCTAAATACGTTTTTACGAATCATCAAACGTACATCACGTGGTTTACCCAAATGACAACTCACCATTTGGGCACACGCCACCACTCCGAATGATGCAATATCTGCCAGGCTCCCAGTAGGTCTGATATCTTGGAATAAGGGAGTTGTCTTTCACAGATTTGTGAACACAGAAGAAAAACTTCATATGTTCCTCGGTAAATTCTCCAAATAAGTCAAGCGGAGTCGAATAATTGTACGTTCCTTTGCCATACTCCTTCCGGTAACCTTCCTGCCATTCTTCAGCTACGTCAACTGGGCAACCGGAACTAGGTTTCAGCATAGCGTAATCCCCATCTGGCCACTGCATTATTTCTAACGGTTATAATAGCAGAAATATGGTACATTAGTATTTTATACGCTGCAGTATAATAATAATAATAATAATAATAATAATAATAATAATTAATAATAACATCAATCATAACAAAAATAATAACGATAACAACAACAATAGCAACAGCAATAATGGCTTACCTGCATCCCACATTTTCAACGAGCAATCAGGTTTCCCTGACAGGATTTTGAATTTCCTAATAAATGGAGATAACCCTTTCAGTACAAAGAATTGAAATGAAACCAATATCATTTTTTTTATCCTAATTCAAAATTTCCTTCAATATGGAACTACATCTGCCGTTAGATCTTGGGGAGATGGTAAATTTTGAAAGAAATAACTCGATTTTCGCTTCTACTTTTCTCTTTTTTGGCGGGGGGGTCTATCCATGTGGAAAAATCAGATTGTCTTATTGAGAGAGTGAAATTAAACATACGATTCTAGTAATGGCTCTATGGACTGCGTGAAAATCTTTGCGCCACAAATATCCATGCTGGGATCAGATTCTCAGACCCCGAATTAGACTGGCGCCATCTTTTCTGTATATTTTTCCTCAAATTTTTGTTTATCAACTTCTCGTGCTTCTAGTACATGTACTTCTTTTGCTGTCCATTCAATAACAGATGTAAACCATTATTAGCAATGAATTTTACGTAGAGTTGGGGCAAGATCAAACTTCTACAAAAATGAACAGACAAGCGTTACCGACACCTCTAACCGGGTTAGCATATTTTTTGCCGTTTTGTGTCAAATTTTTATGCGTCCTCATTTACAGACCTGTTGGTAGTCACCCTGTGTGTGAAAAAGTGACAGGTCTCTCAACCAAACATTTTATCGAGACCTATGCGATATTTCGACCGAGGATCATGTAAATTTATCATGATAAATCCATGAGGAATCGCTTGCACTTTTGAGAAGAAGTTTTCAAACTTAATCATATCCATGTCCCCTGAACACCAAGTCTGGTGGCTGTTTCACAGAGTATGTGTATCAACATTATCGACAATCAGAAGATTGCAGTTATTTCTGATCACTTTAGGTATTTGCGTATATCGCTGAGTAATATATATAATATCGGTGATTTTGTGTCTGCCTTGGGAAAATGTCCGAGCTGGATTTGATTGATTGTCCAGCATCACATCATCGTATACAACGAGATTGTTAATACTACCATCAAAATCACCTACGTATGGCGCATCGTTGATGTCGGTGATAAAATCAATATTACCATTACCGCCCTCGTCCAACAACTTTTCATTTTCATTAAAATCTTTAAGAACGTCGTAGCATCTCTGATCATCCATAGATGGTGCAACTAAATATAACTTATCCCACTTGAGCGATCTCATTATCAGATTAAGTTACAATTGCGTCTTAACAGACCCAGATGGACCTATGATAATTGCTCTGACAGAATTTGGTAGCGCTAGATGATGCTTGACTGGCTCTTGTTTTCGTGTCGCTGAGAAATCGATGACATAAAGTAGTAGAAATGTAATAATTATATGAATTTATAATGTGTTCGATGTAGAGCACACACACCCACTATCGGACTAAAAACAATAACGACGAAATATAAAGCGCGTGCACTTACAGGCAAGTGTGTGAAATGTGGTACAAGCAAATACAAATTTATCTCTCATGCAACAGGTGGTGGTATCGCTGCTTCACTTGGAAAATTACCAGGGGCTCCATGGGCTAAGTATCCTGGCGAGAAGCATCTTTCAAGATATAATTATTGTGGTCCTGGAACCCGACTTGATATCCGACTTGAGGAGAAAGATCAACCAAGGCCTGGAGAGTATCCAATAAATGCGATTGATCAAGCATGCCACGTTAATGATGTCGCTTATAAAAATCAAAATCTACAACAACGATATATTGCAGACGTGAATTTGTTTCACACGTTAACGTCTGTAAAAAAATAAATCTCTCAGAGAATCACTTGCTAAGTTGTTTTTTTTTTTTTATATGATCTGCGATGAAAGGTAAACTAGCGCTAGGGGCTGGTAATTAGTCGGCTGATTATTATTATAATAATGGAGTTAATTTATTATAGCCCAAGGAGATATTGGAGGGGTAGAGCAACGATTAGTAAACTTGCTAATGCAGCAGGTGTCGTACGTTCTGTTGCTGCAAATTGGTTAGCACGACAGGTAATATGGCAAATTTATCTACCACCACCTAAAAAAATTCTGTACTCACATTATGATGTCGGCACTCCCAATGAGGTTCATCAGGCAAATATTTAGTTTTTACCACATGATACTATTGAAACTGGTAGACGTCAATCGCGTACATACAAATACGCGTTAACTATCGTTGATATTGCAAGTAGATATAAGGAAGCAGAACAACTATCAACTAAAACAGCAGCTGAAGTTGCATCTGTGTCTGACTGAATTTATCAATGAGGACCCTTGCAATGACCACAGTTGCTACAGTTTGAATTCTGGCAAAGAATTTCTCGGTGAAGTAACATCTCTGATGAAACAACCTAACGTCAAAATCAGACAAGGACACACCGTATTTCATCGTGATCAGGCAATCATTGAACGATTTAATCGGACACTTGCTGAGAGATTGTTTGGATATTAATACTCGCAGGAAATATCCTTTAACAAAGTTCAGGCGGACAAGAAATCTCGTGAATGGGTTGCAAGACTACCAAGTGTGATAGTTGCATTAAATAATGAAATTACTAGTGGAATTTCTATGAAACTCATTAATGAAAACTCGAAGAAACATATACCAGTACAACGACATGACTATTTCTCAAAACAACCAGTACTAGGTAATGTCACTGTCAGATATTTATATGAACCTGGTGAACTTGAAGGGGGTAAAAAAGAGCGACTGACCCAGTCTAAAATGTAACGACACATAAAATTTTCAGTGTGGTAAGATCCACAGGTAGACCTGCAATCTACAAACTAGATTCAACTGCTCCTCAACGTGGATTTGTACGTGAACAATTACAAGTAATTCCCGAAGATACACAATCACCACCGCCTTCAGTTTTGTGAAGGGTGATTCGTTAACCGCCTCCTCGACGTCGATTACACTCAAGACAGGTCACCATTTTTGCGTGTGTGGCCGAGATTACTATTAATTCTATCTACGGTGAATTGTTTTGAATTATTATTCGAATACTGCCACAACATTACTGTGTTACAGTAAACACAGTGATTATTCTGTCGCTGTTTCAGTGTCATGATAAATTCACATCACTTATAACCAGCTATTTTTTCTTTACTACATCATCGACATTGCCAGTAGTTTGATTATTAATTAATGTGAAGTCTATGATAACCCTCCGCAGCTGAGATATTCTTCTGACTCGAGACACTGCCAGATAAACTAAATTTGACCATTCAATACCATCATCAACAATCCAAATATCTGTATCGGTAATAGTTAATCCTTGTGACAAATGAATCGTTATAGCACATCCTAGCGTCCATGGAGATTTATCCATCGTTAATGCGCTCTCAACAGCACTCACAGGAACTCAAACAATATCATTTGACACAAGATTTTGTTTACCACCACCACCTGGAATTTCAACATCAATATTTTGCCGTCGCGTACCTGCTGAGCGATAACACAATGGCACAGGTAGATCTGAAATTTTTTCTTTATGTAACAGAAATAATTGCCGCTGAAGTGAATCACGAACTATCTTCCGCCTTGCAACTATCAAATATCAGCAGGACTAAATAATTTCCAAAAATCATTTATAGGTGTTTCCAGAATTATCTCACGCATTATTTCACACTCAATATTATACGGCTGCAGTCTGATTAGCTTTTTAAATTCCTTCAACGACTCATCAATAGCTCTATGATGATCAAGAACTTCCTCATAATAATCTACAAATTCTTTTAACCAGTCATGTGATGATTCACCGACAAAGGTGGTGGTTGAAAATGATCGCCACACATTATTACAGCAGTATTTCGAGTTAATAACGAATCAAGAAATATTTTTAACAAATTTAAAGACACTGTGCATATTTCATCCCCAATAATGATCTTAGGAATGTATTTTTCACCCATTCGTTCAGGAGTCCATGCATCTCCTTTCCATCTAAAGAAGCTGTGATAAGTATGAGATTTAACTTCTCGCTATTTCATTTCTCTGGCGAGTCTATGTATAGGTGTCAAAACAATCATATCAAAATTCAGAAATAATTCAATCGCACGCGTTGTTTTGCCAGAACCACCTCACCCGTTAAGATAAACAGTTTTATGTCTAGCTACGGGATCATACACCGACGGTGCTGATGACAATAATCAGAAGATTTAGAATAACTGAGTATTTTTTCTCTTTTTATTCTCCCTTCGTCCCATGATGCATCGGTACCAATCTTTAGCAAATCCGCACGTTTTTTATTGATATAAAATGAATCTGTGGCAACTCTAACCGCGGTATCAGGAAATCTGTTCATCATCGACAATAAATTTATCGAAACATACACTAACATCGAAGATCTTAAATGAGTAAACTGTGGTGAGTCACCATCAATAAAGCTCACAACTATACCTAATTTAGTTCCGTCTGACAAGTAAGCATTATTTCGACTTATAAATGCGCCTTTCTCTGTTGTATCAGCAATTCTAAAATCAGATTCGGCATCGACGATAATTAATCTTGTGCAATGTCGTTTATGACCACATGAACCACCCTTAGTAAATTTCCCAATTATTCTTCTGCCGAGATCCTTTGCAAGTTTATTTTCCTATTCAATTTCATCGGGACTGCCTTCAAAGATTTCAACGGCAGGCAGCCAAACTTGTTTCTATGGACGATACGATATTATTGCTTCACTTACAGTTAACGATACTAAAATTCAAGCATCAAGAATATATCGTAATAGCACTGTTGGAACCCAACTGCGTTCACTAAAATGACGACCAAACCAAACATAAACAATCGGATGGAGATTTTCCGTAAACTCAAACGATTCAATACATGCAAATCCGTTTAAATCAAAATCTGGTAAATGTCCATTTATCGCAACTCTGGTCATCTCGTGTGTTGGATGTCCAAATATTCAGAACACTCTACCATTCCAAGAAAACTTCCAGGATAACATACAACCATATCAACGGAGATAAAATCCTTATAATCGTATGTAGTATTCCACAACCCGCCGTGTCCGTATTCGCTGCAGCTTAGCTGCACATCAACAAGATATTTCGATATTGTCGGTTTCCACGAATTTTTCTCCTGAGCAAAGTGAGCAGCAACTGACGGAACGGTTAAACAATTACCGAGTAATTGTTCAGTATCATCGGTATATTTCAACGCAAGATTTTTCATTTCGTCATGAAGAGATTCTTCACGATAAATATCTCCATTAGGTCGTACAAACTGATCATAATTTTCACATTCGGAACTTTGAAACAACCACACGAATACAGGATCGCTTTTAGTGATATTTCTGATAAAATCAAATATATCACCGTCATAAATTTTAACAGTTTTATCTCGTGGAAATATTTGTTACATCCATCGTCCAGGAGTGCGCGTTATGATCAACGATCTCTATCGAAGCTCACTTTGATTTATGTTTTGATTAGTACAAAATCTCGTCGGTTATTGTTTTCACCTTTATCGGAAATTTTGATTTATTTTCCAGCTCAGCAACGTTGTTGATCGTAGCTCCTTGTTCCTTGACACGCTCAACCCACTCATTTATTTTTTGAGGTCTCAGATCCGTTAAACCATTTCCACGTATCGCGTTTGTGAAATATTATGTAACTCGCTCAGCTACACAATTCAAGGTCGAAATTTTCATCGGTTTGAGATCATCGACGTTAGGTTTATTATGCAGCGGATATATCGCATAAACAACTGCCTTCACATGATATGGTCTTTCATGATATGGTTTGTCAATACCAGTCAACATTCCTGGTTTGGAATTTTTACTTAACGTTACAACATCTCCAGCGTGATGTGATTCTCGAACAGGATCACGTTTGTCAGCGATTATCCAGGTTACGTCTAAGAGTGTATCTTTGTTCGTCGAGAAAATTAATAATTGCCCTTGCTCGCTGGTCATTCATTGTAGCATCAATTTGGGGGTTATTGTCTTGCCTAATTCTGAATGTTGACCACACATGAGCTGCACCATCGTTGCGAAACTCTTTCTTGGCTTCACGGATATTATCGATCAGAGTATGATACATCGAATCAACCAGAGCTCGCCTCGACAAGTCAGGGGTTATTCTGTCAAGATCAAATCTCCCTTGAAAAGGCATGATCGCAGATAATCTCGTAAATTCTTCCATGTTATAATTAAGGCAAATATATATTCAAATTAAACTTCAAGTTTTTACAACATATATAATGATTCGAGCAAAGAATAACCGCAAGTGGTTGATGATTAGCCCTATGACTCCTTGTAATAAGGCTTGTGTAACGGATTTATGTGGATACCACCTACAGAGTATGCGACGGGGAAGTCTAGGACCAAAGCTATGTTTCAAGTGTAACAAAGGAGTCAAGGGTGAAACACAGTTGTGTGTAGGCTGTGGAGGTAGATAATACAGAGCTTTACAACGGTAGTATGATAAAAAAATGATGGTAATGAATCTCCCATAAAAAACGCTGGAAACCATCTGGGGTTGCAGAGATTAATAATTTCTGGTACAGCTGCGAGAAGTGGAAATATACCACTCGTCTTGGCTATATCTTTAATGGTACCCGCAGAAAGATCAAGTCTAACACCAGTCGCTGATCGTTTGGCGTCATTGAAGTGCTTGAGTTGACGTTCTCTCAGTGATAATTTATTTGGACCACCTGCGATCTGCGCTGATTTTAGTAATACCTTTATTCCAGAATTCTTTTTTGATACTGATTGTAGCTCTTTAATCTGACCGGGAGTCAGAGTAACACTAACATGATGATATGACATTATAACATCATGGGTGATTTAATTACTGATTGTACAATCGATTAAATATTCTTCACCGGGGCATCAATAACTCTCATTCATCTACCAACACCTTCAAGTAGCATTGTTTTGTCTGAGAGTATAACAGCGATTACTCTATAATCAGTAACACTGGCTGGCAGTGCACTTACTCGAGCTCGATAATGTATGTCAACCATTGACTGTCTAAACAAATCTAGGTGTTCAGCGAGAAGTAGTAGATCGGATACAACGTCGAGAAATCCCGCCGAGATATTCGCAACCCAGAATCCATATTCTGATCACGCCCTATGAATGTCATCAAGCGAGAATAAGTACGTGCAACATGATTATTTTCAAAATCCAGCGTCTTCAGACGTCCATTTATCCTCAAAGAAACTTCACTAACCCCAATTTGGTCAAATACTATATGATTTCCTATTTGAGAATTCTGTCGTCGGACATATTGAAAAGCTATAAATACATGTCGTGATGCTGAAACTCTCTGTTGGGATGCGATGTGCCATGCAAATGCGCCAACAGTTGTGCTCGTGATCGAGTCTGTAGTCATCGTCTCCGTAGATCGCTTTATATGTTGATAATCGCGAATTTATCACCCTGACCATGATCGGTCCACGTTGAGCATTATGCATGATCATCTTATTTTCTTGTCACTGATCTAATTGCATACCCTCAATCACTGCGGTAATCATCAACGATTTCATCAATGAGAGACCGATAAACATTAATTCCATGATACCGCCTGTAAATAATCTCTGACAAATAGCAGCTGCTTCATTAATGATTTCTGGGGAATTATCACCGGCTCGTCTTCCACGGATTAAAATTTCTAGTAGATCAACATCGGCATTATTGGGATATGAGGTAATAAGGCCACTTCCTCGAGTAGCAATACCACTTCCAGTTGCTCCTTCTTCCTTCTCTCCTGAGGCTTTGTCTATTTTTTTCTTCCCTGCTCTTAAAGTTGATTTCCTTTCTGCTCTTCCTTTTCAAGTTGTTGCTTCATTTCTTCTTCTTTTTGAATCCTTTCTTGTTTTCTTTGTTCAATATACTCACCTACTGCATGGTTATAAAGGTTAAACTGATTAACATCTTCCTGATATCTGATCTGCGGAATATTAGCAGCGATGCGATAGACATCTCTAACTCAGTCGGAAGCTTTCAGAGTTTTAACATATTCGGGTTTTACATATATATCTCTATCATGATATCCAAACGAGGCAATATTAAATACCTTCCGGCGAAAATTTATTCATGATGTTAATTTTAACTTTTGGCGATGGCTCAGCTTTAGGTTGTGGTTGAGGGGGTTGCAAGGGTGGTGGTCGAGTTGCTTGAAGACGGCCAGCAATATCAACAGGCAACGTTTCAAGAGCTTTTTGTGCTGCCTCAGTTGATGCAACAATTTTCTTTGTTGGTTCGACAATTGGTTTAAATAACTGTTCTGTACCTTCTTTAAATTCCACCTGAGACTCCTGACGCGCTTGCTTAACAGAATCATGGACGGGGAGATATTTCTTAATTGCGTCTAGTCGCTGTCGAGCTGGTTTAGCTGCATGAGATTCCATGGGTAATGTTTTTATTATTATAATAATGATTTAGTTACGCTGCAGCAGTAGGGAGGGTGACGACCAACAGGTCTATAAACGAGGACACATAAAAATTTGAACATAAGGCGTCAAGAAAAAAAATACGTTAACCCGGTTAGAAGACTAGGTAACGCTTGTATGTTCCTTTTCGTAGGAAGGTTTATTTTCAAACGGACTGCTCTAATAAGTGGTCTGTTCACCCCCACCCACCCACCCACCCTCACCCCCCTGCTGCTTGCTGGTAAGATTTACAATTTAAGATCTTACCAATGATCTGTATTACCGAACCAAGATCTTCCAATCTGCTCCCCATTCTGTGTTTCCTACATTCTTATTAAATCCGTGGCTTTCTTTTATATATTTGTCCCAGGGGTATACACTATTAAAAGAACATAGTTTAAGGTCGAAATTAAGCCCTATTAATTGCTGTCATTCTCATGTTTCTCATTTCTGTCCGCGTGAGTTACAGTCTCGGCTCGGCCAACGTAGATTGGAGTGAAAACTTGCCTTTGCTTCCCGCGGGTCAGAGGTTCCCCTCGGGGTTTTCCCGGGTTCACCAAATATATACTGGACACCATGAAGAGATTTTCATGTGCTACAAAATGGCGGTAAACCCACAAAACCAAACCTGTCTTTACTGAATTTACGAAAAGACGATATATTATCATTGACGACTAAACTAAGTAAGAAATAATGAACTGGCATTCTTGTAATTAATCTGTAAGAAATTCCCTGAAAAGCCACCTGTCTCTGGATACAACATAGGTAAAAAAAAAATTAAAAAATCAATTTTAAAAAATCGGACATTTAAGCGACCAGTTAGTATTTATCCATAAAACCCTTAAGTGTAGCTATTATCCATACGAATAGTGTCATTTTTAAAACAGCCGTTGGAAAAATATATAGTATTAATACAATGTACACTGCATTTATTAACATCAGTTTACGGAAACAATGAACAAGAAAGTTGTTCATTTCTCACCATTTACCGTCTTTTATTTCAGCTTTGAGTAACTGACATAGAAGTGTGGACTGACTGTCAACTTAAAATCGTCGTATGCAGGTAACTGCTATATAGAGTTTTTCATTATTACTAATTTGCCATCATCTCTCTCTCTCTCTCTCTCTCTCTCGTGAAGAACTGCACCCGACATAATGCTGGGGAAGCGCTAGCAGTAGTCTCATGCCGGAAATGCCTATATACACACAAACATACCTGAAAAAGATATTTACCAGCTACTAGTAGTACTACTTCTACTACGAATAATAATAATAATAATAATAAATAAATAAATAAATAAATAAATAAATAATAGGTTAGCAATAAATACAACACCAGCTACTACTTCAACCACAGTAATTCTCAACTGCAAAATGCAGTGCGAAAGATAAATGTTGCCACTAAGATATTACGTGATGTAAAATGTAATAGGAAATTTAACTCAACCATAGGGTACTGTTTTTAAAATCACCATGAATTTTAATGCCGACAATGGCAGTGCCGGATTACCAAATAGGCAGAGTAGGCACCGGCCTATGGGCCCCACGCCTTTTAGGGGCCCCGCGACAACGGATCAAAATAATATTGAATTGATTTGATCTTGATGTATTAGGAGATAATTTGCGAGGGGCGGCCCCCGATATTTCGACTGCTTAGCGGCCTCCACAGGGTTTAATCTGGTACTGGACAATGGGCTGATTTTCAGGAGGTTGGGCTGTACCACCTATTCTTGAAAAAGTATGCTTTTCAAAGTGGAAAAAAAATAAAACAACAAAAAAAAACAACAACAAAAAACCAAAAAACAAAAAAACGTGCCATTTAAAAACAGAAACCCTCGATTCGTCCGTCTTTAAAAGCTTATTTGGGTCCTTGTTCATAACGTAAAACAAGGTCAGAGGGTACACACAGTTTTAATCTATAATGGAAACATTAAAGCATCTTGTCCATACCAATAATTTTTAACTGTTCCAGTATTCGGTTGTTATTCTCTCTCTCTCTCTCTCTCTCTCTCTCTCTCTCTCTCTCATCACTGTTATTACCTAGTGTTTAGCAACATTTGTAGTTTGTGTGTACATGTTCCCATTGAGACAATGCATCAATCTGATTAAAATCTTATTTCCGCTGTCCTACGTGAATGGACAAAGCGTATTCTGGCTTATTTAAGTCATCACGTGACAGTCTGCGCGAAAGAGTCGATAGATTTCAGCTTCTATTAACTAACGTTGGCTATATTTAGAGCACAGCTATCGTAAAACTTAAGAACCTGTCAAATAAGGAGTGTAAGAAGCTTAATAACGGATCCCGTGATAGCTCAGTTGGTAGAGCGGAGGACTGTAGTATACAAAAATAAAGTAATCCTTAGGTCACCGGTTCGAATCCGGTTCGCGGGATAAAGTATTTTTTTTTTTTTGTTTTTTCTTCACTTTGCCCGTGTTTTCTGGGTGTGGGTGGGTGTGTGTGTGTGTGTGTGTGTGTATCTTACTACTTTAAATGCAATATAGATCTCCACCTTGCGTCCCATCCTACCATTCACTCAACAATTGCGAGCAACGAGCCTTTTTCAAACATTTTAATTTTTTAATTTCAGCTCTCTAAATAAATTATAATAAATAAATAAATAAATAAAAAGTATTTTCCTAATAGAAAATTTTCCTTACACAACAACAATAAAATGAAATGAATAAAAATATAAAGCTTCTAGTAGACTAGTTGTAAGACAAACACATACTGATGGGTGGGTACATAAATCTGAAGAATAGTAACAATAACATTAATACGTTAATGTAATGAGTATACACGTGTACCTTAGTTAATAAGTTTCACTTTGCAAACTAACTTAAAGTACTTCCATTGATAAACTGTGTGAATAGACGGACGTACCAATGAATTCCGCCTCACGTACACTCAAGTATGGATCATTACACAGGGGTTAACTCAGTCCCTACTATTCCCTCAAGGGCCTGAGCGGTGTGTTTATATAAATAAATGAAAAGTTCCGAGGGACGGACCAGTTTGCTTATATGAATACGTGAATTTGTGTACCGTGGCATGTCTGCTTATTCTGTCCTGTAGGCATGTATGCCTATTCTATATTGTGGGCATGCCTGCTTATTCTGTACCGTGGGCATGTCTGCTCATTCTGTACCGTGGACACGCCTCCTTATTTTGTACCGTGGGCATGTTTGCTTATTCTGTACCATGGGCATGCCTGCGTATTCTGTACCAGATCAAAGAATATTTCTATTTTACCATTTTTTGAAACAGCGATAACCTGGAATATACATAGTGAGCCAGAGGTCTCTATAAACCTTTGGCACAGACAGTTGAAGACCATTATTCTCCAGAAGTTTGGGGTCCTGGGAGTAAATTTGTAGGTCCAGATGATAAATAGAAAAGTCCATCACTGGGACTAAATTCTTACATTCAAGGAAAGTTATAAAACTGTATCATGGTAAGTCTTATGCATGATATGTTGTACCATATATATATATATATATATATATATATATATATATATATATATATATATATATATATATATATACATACACACACAGACACAGAAAATCAGTCCTTGCTGCATACCTTGCTGGGTCTGATAGAATAAATCAGGCCCAGCAAGACATACAGAGAATCAGTCCCAGCAAGACATACAGATAATCAGTCCCAGCAAAATATACAGAGAATCAGTCCCAGCAATATATGCAGAGAATCAGGTCCAGCAAGACATACAGAGAATCAGTCCCAGCAAGATATACAGAGAATCAGGCTCAGCAAGACATACACAGAATCAGGCCCAGCAAGACAAACAGAGAATCAGTCCCAGCAAGACACACAGAGAATCAGTCCCAGCAAGTCATACAGAGAATCAGGCCCAGCAAGATATACAGAGAATCAGGCCCAGCAAGACATACAGAGAATCAGGCCCAGCAAGATATACAGAGAATCAGTCCCAGCAAGATATACGGAGAATCAGGCCCAGTAAGACAAACAGAGAATCAGTCCCAGCAAAATATACAGAGAATCAGTCCCAGCAAGTCATACAGAGAATCAGTCCCAGCAAGACATACAGAGAATCAGGCCCAGCAAGATATACAGAGAATCAGGCCCAGCAAGATATACAGAGAATCAGGCCCAGCAAGACATACACAGAATCAGGCTCAGCAAGACATACACAGAATCAGTCCCAGCAAGATATACAGAGAATCAGGCCCAGCAAGACAAACAGAGAATCAGTCCCAGCACGATATACAGAGAATCAGTCCCAGCAAGTCATACAGAGAATCAGTCCCAGCAAGATATACAGAGAATCAGGCCCAGCAACATATACAGAGAATCAGGCCCAGCAAGATATACAGAGACTCAGGCCCAGCAAGACATACACAGAATCAGGCTCAGCAAGACATACACAGAATCAGTTTCAGCAAGATATACAGAGAATCAGGCCCAGCAAGATATACAGAGAATCAGGTCCAGCAAGATATACAGAAAATCAGGATCAGCAAGACATACAGAGAATCAGGCCCAGCAAGACATACACAGAATCAGTCCCAGCAAGTTACACACAGAATCAGTCCCAGCAAGACATACAGAGAATCAAACCCAGCAAGACATACAGAGAATCGGGCCCAGCAAGATATACAGAGAATCAGGCCCAGCAAGACATACAGAGAATCAGGCCCAGCAAGACATACACAGAATCATTCCCAGCAAGATATACAGAGAATCAGTCCCAGCAAGATATACAGAGAATCAGGCCCAGCAAGACATACAGAGAATCAGTCCCAGCAATATATACAGAGAATCAGGCCCAGCAAGACATACAGAGAATCAGGCCCAGCAAGATATACAGAGAATCAGGCCCAGCAAGACATACAGATAATCAGGCCCAGCAAGACATACAGATAATCAGGCCAAGCAATACATACAGAGAATCAGTCCCAGCAAGACATACAGAGAATCAGGCCCAGCAAGACATACACAGAATCAGTCCCAGCAAGATATACAGAGAATCAGGTCCAGCAAGACATACACAGAATCAGTCCCAGCAAGACATACAGAGAATCAGCCCCAGCAAGATATACAGAGAATCAGGCCCAGCAAGACATACAGAGAATCAGTTCCAGCAAGATATACAGAGAATCAGTTCCAGCAAGATAAACAGAGAATCAGGCCCAGCAAGACATACAGAGAATCAGTCCCAGCAATATATGCAGAGAATCAGGCCCAGCAAGACATACACAGAATCAGTCCCAGCAAGATATACAGAGAATCAGTCCCAGCAAGACATACAGAGAATCAGGCCCAGCAAGACATACAGAGAATTAGGCCCAGCAAAGATATACAGAGAATCAGTCCCAGCAAGACATACAGAGAGTCAGTCCCAGCAAGATATACAGAGAATCAGTCCCAGCAAGACAAACAGAGAATCAGGCCCAGTAAGATATACAGAGAATCAGGCCCAGCAAGACATTCAGAGAATTAGGCCCAGCAAGACATACAGAGAATTAGGCCCAGCAAGATATACAGAGAATCAGGCCCAGCAAGACATTCAGAGAATCAGGCCCAGCAAGACATATAGAGAATCAGGCCCAGCAAGACATACAGAGAATCAGGCCCAGCAAGATATACAGAGAATCAGTCCCAGCAAGACATACAGAGAATCAGTCCCAGCAAGACATACAGAGAATCAGACCCAGCAAGATATACAGAAAATCAGGCCCAGCAAGATATACAGATAATCGGGCCAAGCAAGACATACAGAGAATCAGTCAAGTATATAGAGAATGTTCAATTAACAAGCACCAGATGATGGATCAGCACGTCAATCAATGATGTGTAGCCTACTAGTCTAATTACCTATGGTTAATGGAAGGTTATCAGTTTAGGCCTGGCCTGAGTATTTCAATTACGTTGCATAATATGGGTCGATATATACGAAATATTCCTGCGTATATGCAATATATAACAACGCTGAGCCACAATATCTATATATAAAAAAATTAAATAAAAAATGAACTGCTGCTTTGTCTTTCCTCAAGTTTTGAAGATCGTTTTTCTTTCTGTTTCAGTGGTAAGTCTGGTCAGTTCTTTAGGATTTTCTAGCAATGAACCATTCGAGGAGGGTAGAGGTGGTACATTTGGTATGTAAATTAAGGATTTAAAAGTGTGTTGGAAGAGGTAGTTGAGGTGGCACAGTTGGTATGTAACTTAAGGATCTGAAAGTGAGGTTGGGAAGGTAGCAGAGGTGGCGCCCACTTTATATAATAAAGAGTGGGGTAATTAACAAATCCCTCATAATTTTCGTGCGTAATGCACCAAGGACCTTACCATCAGTAAGAACTGAAGTAACTGCCGTTCCCGTACATGTGTC
>JAECUM010027692.1:0-40870 GCA_016617855.1 Megalonaias nervosa
TATATATATATATATAGTTAAATAATATGCAATTACTAAACAACTGTATACCACACAAAACGTGGGATTGGGAAAAAACGTATATGTACTGTGAGGGAATGCTATTTACGAAAATAGGAGAACAGGCAAACAAATTATATGACGAATTTATTACCAGTAAGGAAATAGGCGAGGCGATCCAGACACTCTCAAAAGAGAAAGCGTCGGAATCGGACCTCCTATTGGCAGAAGTCTATCACAAGTTTAACGAGCAAATGTAGCCTATTTTGGAATCATTTAACAATAACATCTTTTCAAAGGTGTAAGTGACCGCATCTGTGAGGGAGGAGGATAGTTACAATTATATACAAAGGAAAAGGAGAACATAATGAACTCAAAAACAGGAGACCAATATCACTTTTAAATATAGACTGCAAAATTGTAAGTAAGATCCTATCTGGTAGAGTAAAACAATGGATGCCACAAATTATAAATGCTAATCAACGTTGTGGGGAGGAGGGAGGAACATTCAGAGTAATATTTTAATGATAACAACAGTTATTGACTATTTCAACCTAAGGGAAGAAAAAGGATCCATGATCTTTTCTCACCAAGATAAGGCCTCTGACAGATTGGAATTTGGTTATGTGAGGAAAATCCTAAATAAATTTTATTTGGGGGAAAACTTTAGTAGGTGGGTTGAAACAATGTATACAAAGATATGCTCAAGAGTACAAGCGAATGGAGCGATAACCAACAAATTCCAGTTTGAGAGATCAGTAAAACAGGGATTCTCCTGTCCGTGCCGTGGTAGTAATAGCAATAGAATTCTTATACTCTAAAATTAAAACAATCAAAATACAGATTAACGCCATAAAACTGCCCAACCAAAGATATGAATTAAAAATGGTACAACATGCAGATGATTTTACCAACTTTAGGTATTGTCTTTGGCAAAAACGCCAAGATAGAAAACTATAAAAACATAAAGGAAAATGTAAACAGGGAAATTGATATATGGACACTAATATTATTATATGCTCATTTTTTTCTCCGTTAACTTTACATTCTCAGAATCGAATAATATTTTACGATATTGCACTCGCGCTGTCAATTCATATTGCATTCACGCGAATAAAAGAACTACTTACTATTGTAAACAAACAATTTGTTTCTAAATGAACTAAAGCAGATGTTTCGTGGACTGCCTCATACCAGCTGCTTTGGCACATTCCGCGTTAACTTTTTTGATACAATGTTTCAGATTTAGGCTAGCTATAGACGTCAGACAGGGTCCTTACAAATAACATGCAAGTGACAAGGCATAAACTGTCTTAATAAGAATGTCAAAAAAAATACTTAACCGTTTTACATCCTGAATGTCCTCAAAATGTACTTTCTTAGTTCTGCAAATCTGAATTACATGAGCCATGTCATGGGTTCTCAAGCTTGATTACACATTTCGAAATTGTACTGTAATTTCGAGTATATTCCAAGTGCAGTTACATCCTCTTTACTGCACTCAAAATGAAATAAACATTAAATTCCATAGCGTCTTTTCGATAACTGCAATTGAAAGATTTCATATTTTTCCCACATTATGATTTGAAACATTCAATTACAGAACAGAAACACACTTGCAGATGTCAACACGCAATTCCCTCGCTGCTTCAATCCGATGTATAACGTTATTTCATGTAGAATTGGCACAGACGCTGCTGGAATCCGATGTACTTCATGTAGATAAAAATACAGTCCATAATCACGAAATTTCGTCGAATCGACAAAAATACCAACATGTATTCATTCCAGATCAAATGGAAAAGTTGTTGCAATACGCATTCATTCACAACATGACTCTAAATTTCAATTTTAAGTACCCCAAAACACCATTTTCTTTCAAAACTTATATCTAGCGCGCGACCAAGTTCAAATTGATCTTGGCGGAGTTACGTGCACATTAATAATGTTGTTGTGTAATGATGAATCTACGCTTGTGTATTTAGTTTGGAATACGGCATACATATAGTTACTTTATTTCTTGTAGTGTATTTTTGTTTATCTATTTTAGCCTTTGGTAGAATAAGAAAATGAGCATATAATAAAAAAGCTTACTGCATTTGTATGGGAAAATATGAACTCGTTTTGTCGGATGGATATACTGCACTCCCAAGGTCGTGCAGTATAGCCATCCGAAAAACTCGTTCATGTTTTCCCATACAAATGCAGTAACCTATAACTGCTGGATATAATGGAGCGAACACAAGTTAAAAAGACGTACATATAGTAATGTATAGTATGTTTTGAAATCTACAGACCTGGGTAGTAACATGTTGGGTCAAACTGGTGAAAAAAATATATACACTTTATATTTAGGGGAAAATTGCACCATTTATCAAGGGAATGTTGATACAGAGGGTAACTAGAGGGAGGATTAAATATTCCATGTTTATGTTATATAAAAGCAGCAAAACATTGTGGATAGAACAAGGAATATAAGAGCAGACCCAAGATATGCGTGGGAAAGCTCTGCGCGTGCGTGTGTGTGTGTGTGTGTGTGTGTGCGTTTGGCTTCGTAATCAGGGGCGCTCTCAGAATTATTGAGGGAGGCAAACATGTAGCGGCCAACTATTAAGTTTTACGGATTTAGGCTAAAACATGTTTAGAGGTGAAATCATCCGACCTTGTCCCATGTGCGGGCGCCTATGTTGGTAATGAAGCATTTAGATAGCAAATATAAAAACAAAAAACTAACTAAAATGAATGAGCCAACTTGAAGACTCAATCAGATAAGAGATATCATTTTTAAAATATAGGGAAAAGGGAACCTCATGGAAAGAAGAGAGATAGTGAAATCTATAAACGCACAATGAAAGATTTTATAAACAGTATGAGAACAACGCGGTGGCCAAATGGAATATTGCGAAATATTCAAACCAAATCCAACTTTCGGAAAAATGTCGGATTAAAAATATAACACAATTAAAACATATTTCATGTTTTAGTTATTTACTAGCATATGTGAATGTATTTGTATTCCTTTGCAAGGCTGCGAATCATCCTACGATTCTTAGAAGCGCACTTACTTCCTGTCTGACCATTACGTAATTTTTTCAACTCCACTAAATATTTTCTCCTTTGTTGAATAAGTATGTTTTATGTTTACTGTTTTCTCCCTATTATACCAATAAGTGTAGCTAGTAAATTGTTGGCCTCAGTATCAACACCTTCGATTTTTATCAATAGACTCTCGAATGTCATCACCATGTTATTCATGGGGTGTAAGCTATAGTGTAAACTTAGTCTTCTCACCTAAGTTGCAGCTATTATATTGCAACTTATACAACATTTAACATACACACAGCAAATTCATCTACAATAATGTTGGCCATTTAATTTTCGGAGTTGAGGTGGGACTGTGATTTTCTTTTGAGCTGACATATTTTCTTTTCTTTTATCTGAAAAATAATATTTTTTCAAAAAAATTCCAAATAATATCATAGATATAATATGGTGTTATTTTACTATAAATCAGAACAAAGTATTCTTCAAACTATTGACAGACATAAATTAAGCAAAATGTGTCAGGCCACTGCCCCCGAACATTGAATTGTCTGTTCTTAATATGAATACCGCGGTACAAATTTTTTGTGGTAACCAGCATTACTCATTGCGCAATAAACTAAGCAATGAGCCATTAAAAGGAGTGTCATCGCCTGCTTTATTAGATATATCTGTCACATGTCCACAGTCTTGCATCTTACGCATTGAAGAGCTCAAACGATTACATGGCATTTATTTAGTTGGTTTGTTGTTATGGGTTTAACACCATTTTTCTGCACATGATACATGACGGCCTGTATATTTGATGGAGGAACAATCTGATTAAACTCCACTGTCCTTCACATAGGATTTTAATTAGATTGAGGGGGGGTGACTATGGGGATGGGGGGGGACTACCGGCAAACTTTCTCACACACCCACTAGTTGATGTGCTTTCTACTAGATAAGCGACTTTCGTATAATATTTTCGAATTTTTTTATACAACAATGCAACTAACAATGCATATGGAGAGTACCAGGTCAAATTTCGTCAACGCTGTAGTTTCTTCTTAACTGTTAATATATTAAAGACATAAGGAATGTTACGCTTGCACTATATGAGAAGATATATTATTTTCCTGTCAATTTCATGCAGATAGGACTCGATGTATTGCCATTTTAAGTTTGCTACATCCGGTTGAAAGTGGAGACCTCATGCCGACACCGCACGGTTTTGGCGAAGGGCAATGGGCTCTGACCCCACATCCCAACCTAAATGTAAAAATTTCTAAAATGGGGTTGAAATGGTCAGAGGAAACATTGACTTAGTGTCATTCAGAGTAAAACGGTTTCCGTTTAGAAGGAGTTTCGACAATCACAGGCGCAAAAATTTATGTTATCAATATGTTTCATGCAGGTATATTGCTGCTGTAAATTGAGACCTATTTTTTTAAACTGTGCTTGAATAATTTTAATGACGATTCTGTGTTAAGACCTTATATACTGAGCACAATGAAATTTTAGAGTGCCCACTGTTGGTTCATTCTTACAACCCACTTTCATATTTGTATCCAATTATGAGCGTGATAGAAGAGAAGAATGTTTCATTGGTCTGAATGTATGTTCCAAGCAATATTTCATTCGCGTTTGTTCTTGTGTATAAATGATATGGCACTATCTCCTTCAGGAAAGTCGTTAAATTTAATCACGGTGCATGTAACATGTGCGTCATATGATATATGGGATATATGGAGGACTACTCTTATATTGTGGAGCTAGGGCGTGAACATAATAACGATCATAGGATATTAACATTCGTTATATATACACAAAAAAAATGTCATAGATAATTGTCACCGTGATAGAAAGCAATCAAAACGCAAGTTTAAGATCTTCGTTATTTATAAAACTAAAGAATTACTGAAATATTTCCTGGACTATATATTTATTTATTTATTGTACATTTTGGGTGGGTTTGCGAGTATAAAACAAAGATGACGGGGAAAATATTTTCATATGCGACATTGACATACTCTGTTCATGAATCATATCAATGGTTTTAAACACTCATCTTTCAGAGAAAGATTCTGCTACTTCATACTCAAACGTTCACAAATAAACAAGGAAACAAACAAAACAATAACATTTTGTATTTATTTACATCTGTTGTGGTGACTTTGATAGAGATGGATATGGTGTGTGAAGAACAATTTTTCTTTGCAGGAGAGTAAGAATGTACACCGATCGACCCTGTAACTAATTTCGTGCAGCTTTTTGCAACCCACATTGCACCTCTCACATCCAAATCACAATCTAAACCACTGAGGTAGCAATCTCTACCAACCAAATCACCGTGCATATATTCTGGACTTGTTTTCTCTCTGCAGTTATTTTGGCTTTGAGCGTTTCTGTGATGGTGTGAGTACTGTTATTGCATCTAGTTAAAGTGCTAGTGGCAGACCGACATTGCATTCTTGGCAACGACAAAATGTATTGACGATCATAACGTCATTCGATCTCGATGGTTTCCGATGACTTTCACGATCTTTACCATCAACCCTGTATATACTTCACCCTCTTGGGGCATGCACTAAACAAACACTTTACTTCAGGCGAATTTAACATATTGTTCAGCACAGATTTGAGGCTTAATAGATCACACAAAAAGAAAAGAGTAGCAATTATGCGTTTTCAATGCATAAAATTATACTCAGATTTGAGATTTACTCGTAACTTTGGGACACATTTATGTGATTAATGGCACTTATTTTTCTCAAAATGAGAATATCCAGGAATTCAAGATAAAACCATTTCTTCCTTTTTTACTGTCTAGTGTTGAAACCATCTCTGATGTTCTTCGGCGATAACATGATTTTCAAATTAGCCGCTGTTTAGCACATAATGAATGCCAGCTTGGCACCATTTTCATTTAGCACAAACAGACACCATTAGAAGTCTTTTGGTAAAAATGTCATAATGATCATTCATTCTGGGGGAGTTGTGAAAAGATTTTTGGCAGCCATAATTTGTGTACGACAGGCACCACTTTCACTTGGACCAACTAAGTATCATATAAAATTTAATGGCTATAACAGCATGCTGATATAGCAATCCATTTGGGAGAAATAGAGACAACAATATTTTCAATATATGAGTTTCCATTCAAGATGGTTGTTGTACCGGTCATGTTGGACGTCAGACGGGCACTATTTTTATTGACGACCAGCCAGACATAGTTTGTTAGTGAAAACCTCGTGTTGACATGGCCATCCATTCATGACGAGTAGCTATGGGGGTGCTCACCAATTATTATGTACTTTTGAGAGAGTGACGTATGTAAGGTGAAGTTGTTTGCATTTAAAACATGCACAGTGGAGAGAATGTTGGCATACCTCTATGCTACTTTGATGTAATGTGGCTGACATTTCTTAGGATATTGTACTTTTGGAAATTATAAATGATCTTAGCACACTGCTAACTAAAATGACTGCTCCCTTGTGCTCCAAAAATCAGCCTGAATTTGTCTAAAGTACACTATCCTTAGCAGCTATTAAAATAGTGAAAATTAATTTTGCCAGACTAGACAATACCAGCTTCTGAAAGTGCAATGAATGAATTACCAAATATAAAATGTAAAAAAAGTTATCGGCTCTTTTTTTTAACAATTCACCTCTGAAGTTCAGGAAGTGAAAATGACAAAGTGGAGCTAGCAATTTTTTGAATGTGCACATCTGGAGTAAGGCCAAGCTGTATACTCTATAACCCATATTACACCCATCAATCATACACCAAAATAAAGGGAATTAAAGGTTCTTTCAACAATACCTAAGATATACAAGGTCTTTTTTAAATAGTCATTATAACTAGTGAGGAAACCCGAGGAAATTCTTTTTCTTTAAAATTCTGTACAGCGCCACCTATAGCAATTTTTTAACATGGCGGCTTTGTCGGCCATATTTTATGTCAGATCGGAACAAAATTCAACAAGTAAATCTAGGCTTTTTTCTGACACTACTGGATCTTTCCTCAGATATACTTTTGGACTATCGGTCGTTCTCTGGAAATTAATAAATTTATTTCGAATGACTTTTGTTTGCGGATGGTAAGTAAAATCCCTCTTCTTTTGACAAATAGTCTTAATCTTTCATAACACACTTTTTTAGTAGTAATCTCTGACATAATAGAACACCTGTTTATCCATTTTTTGTTGACCTTTTTGTATTTAAATTCCTGATGCATGCATAGAAGGCAGCATCACGCCAAGGCAAGAGTAACACGTGGAGTTCCTATTGATATAATCCTCGCTAGACGGTCTCCACGCGTTACTCTTGCCTTGGGGTGATGCTTAACAACAAAAATGCACAATAGCTAGATGCGCCAGACAGAATTGTCAAGAGTCATCTGTTTCAACCTCATATATCAGACATTAAAATTCACTTTTAGAGTTCTCTAAACCATCTCTCTGCATGTTGCCTGGCCAAAAATTCGCTTATTAAGGGCTTTAACCTTCATTTTCTTCTTAAGATAGTTTATGTCAATAAAACCTTGCTGTCAGATGAACTACTATAAATGCAAATACATCATCTGCATTTATTGCAGTTCAATAGATGTATTGACACATCACTCGCAACGTTGCTTTCTACACACTAAGAGTTCAAAAGGTCAGAGGTCATTCAGATTAAAGTCTCCATATAGAAAGAATTAGGATGGTTAAATGTGTAAATAATACAGTATTTTGGTATTTTATATTAAAGTTGTCTCAGTAAAGTGAGACCGAATTGATTCTTGCATATTTCTTAAATAATTTGTTCTGATAAATATGAATGAACACCCCAGTGAGCATAATGTAATTCTACCCTGAATGATCTGTTATGTATATTTCATTTGCATTTGTTAGTTTTGTCTCCGTGATTTTATGTTATGTATAATAATATTTTGGAATTGACATTGTCCAAAATCAAGATAATTGAGTACCTGATCAGTAACTTTTATTTTGTACCTCACCAGTAACTTTTATTTTGCAAACAAATAATAGTTAATATTTCTCTATGAGCGTGGGTTACATATTATGATCATTATCAATGGAGGTAAATATGTTTATTTGGGTCTGGGTCTAGGACACTGAAATTACCCCATGAAGAACCTCTTGTACCTGATGTTTCCCATAATCTTTATTATAATTTTAGTAATAGACCTTGTCTTGTTGAAAACTCAGAATATTCTAGAAACGAACTTTTGACTTTCATCTACTCCGGTGGCCTAGTGGTTAAAGCATCCACCTCAAATGCGGGAGGTCGCGGGTTTGAACCCTGGCCAAGTCATACCAAAGACTTATAAACATGGTACTAACAGCTGCTTCCCTCGGCGCTCAGCATTAAGAGGTTAGTGTTAGGACTGGTCGGTCTGATGTTAGGATAATGTGACTGGGTGGGACATCATGCTACATGTCTGCGGCATGATGCCCCAGTGCTAAACATCATTATAAACTGCCACACTGCAGACATTGTAGCGATACGACTGAAAAATTGTTAAAGCTACGTTAAAACTCCAAAATCACACACACACACACACACACACACACACACACACACACACTGGTTCTACTTTTGTGTCTTAGCTTTTCATATAATGTTGTTTACTTGATAAATTACTCATTCTTGCATTTAACATCTGAGGCAGAAACAGTCTTATTGTTGTCTTCAGTATTTCATTTGGGTTTAATTATCTATTGAAATTATTATTCACTGGAAGAACAAAGTGTTCATCTTGAATATTCTTGGACTGGAACATTAATTTTGAATTATAGTAAATTCAAACAAGGACAACTTGGATTATATTATTGTGATTAATTAAACTACTGTTCGCACATATCCACGTTCCATGCCACTACAAGCACATTAACACATTCAGTTTTTGGATCTTATTTTGAAAACCACTTGAAAATAATTAGAACTCGATTCATAAGGACTGGTGATAACTCTCTTTGGACAATCTGGGATTTAATTCACAATGCTGTCAGTTCTTTTTAAATTTTCATTTTGTATTCTAGGAAAATAAATAAATAAATAAATAAATAAATTAATAATAATAATAATAATAATAATAATAATAATAATAATATTAATAACAATGTTATTATTATTATTATTATTATTATTATTATTGTTGTTGTTGTTGTTGTTGTTGTTGATAAGGTCGTGTCCCTTTTGGAACATCACCATCTCATTCTAATGCAACTCCATTATCTTCTGCTCTATGAATGAGAGTTTTTGGTGGACGAACAAGTGGCCAGATGTCTGAAGAACAGATTTATTTAAAATGATAGGAGTTGAAAATAATCCTCGACATTTCGACAATCAACCAAATACCTGAACATTTAATTTTTAATGCTATTCTCGCCAACTTAGTGAAGAAACAATTCAGTTTCAGTAAGTTGAAACTATGCTCACACTGCTGTTAATGATCACACATCATCCAGTTATGGTAACATTATGACATAAATATGATGGAATATCAACCATGGGCTATACGGCAGTTTAAAATCTCCATCACTAGAATCTGAGGGGTGTTTTTTCTCATGGTATCCGACAAAATAGGTCATACTCCTCAGTGTGCGTTACATCCCTTTCAATGGATAGCACCAATACAAATATGCTGTAAATGGGGGGCACGCTTTGATAACTTCATCACACTAGATTTATATTACATTTTCTGCTATAATTTCACTACAACACCCTTGGAATAACTGTGACGATTGTACCAATATGTGGGAGGAAACAAGTTATTTACATGTAGATATGGGACAGTGGGATGATGTTACAAGGTAGCATGCAATGGATGTCACTATATATTGATAACATCGCAATACAGCATATCTGAGCTGCCAGTCTGGTATTTTGCTTTACTCCCCATTTTCGCGTGATTTCAGTGTTATTTTAGATATAAGGTAAAATCCAGCAACGTGTCCTCGTGTTCAAATGGATGGAGATGATGACTAAAGTTTAGATGATCTAATGGTCAGAAAAGCCATATGATAGCGATATATTCTGAAATAGCATGATTGACCTGCAAGACAATCTGCCACCCTCTCCCCACCCCATGCAAAACATTATTCAAGGAACCCTCTCATTCAAAATAAACTTGTATGAGGGGAAATCCTCCCACTCCGATTGTGAGGACTGTGTGGGGCAGATGCTATGATGATCTCCCCCCACAAAACTTTGTCGAGGAACCCTCCCATTAAAATGGTTGTTTGATGGGAAATCCCCTCCACCGTGAGGATTGCTTGGGGCAGATACTGTGCCACCCTCTCCCCACACAACTTTATTCTAGGGAACCCTCCCATTAAAAAGAGTTGTTTGAGGATTGCTCGTGGCACATGCTATGCCACTGCATCTGCCACCACCCTCCAAGAAACTCCCTCAAGTCCTGGCTGTTTCACCAATAACTTCTTTACACCCATGTCATTTTGCCCATGTGATATTTTGCCATCCATCTGCCCTAATATTTTTATTCAGTCACATTCTTCATCAGACCGCTCCGGTAGCCTAGTAGTTAGAGCGTCCGACTCGGATGCGAGAGGTAGCGGGTTCGAACCCTGGCCGTGTCGTATCAAAAACGTATAAAAATGGTACTAGCAGCTGCCTCAATAGACGCTCAGCAATGAGGATAGTGTTAGGACTGGTCGGCCTGGTGTTAGGATAATGTGACTGGGTGGGACATGATGCTAGATGTCTGTGACATGATGCCCCAGTGCTAGACATCACTAAAAACTGCCATTCTGCAGACATTGTGGTGATATGACTGAAAAATTGTTAAAGCCACGTTAAAAATCCAAATCACACGCATCCTTCATCACAATTAATGGGTTCTTTTCATGGACACTGACTGGTTTAAGTAAAAGCTATAACTTGTAATTAATCTGAACTGCTAGAGGCACAGTAACAAGATTACAAGGTGGTAAAATTGCTACTGGTAAAAGAAAAAATAATAAACTGTCACTAAAATAAACAATTTATTCTTTTCTTAGTCTCTAAAACTTGAGTGAAAAATGGCAGTCTAAAATGGTTCAAAGATGTTTTGAACCAATACCTATGAATGCATAGGAGTGTACATGAACAGATTGCTTTGCACCATAGTAGCCAAGCATTCAAACCAAAGTGAACACTGATGGTATTGCTGAGTAACCTCAACATTAACAAATACACAATTCAAATATAAATGTGTATGCTTTGGACATAGATTATTAAGTGGCTATGAAAATTTATATTTATGTTTAGGAATGATTACAATATTAATATGTTTTATATATATATATTAAAAGTGTGTCTGAAAGCATTTGTTTGTTCTGTTGATAATCCAGTAACTGGATTTTATACTAGTATATAGAACTGAATTGGTACTATATCTGCGAATGGAATGTCATTATTTTGAAGCCACTTATGTCTGTTTCTGCCATTATTTTGCAAGCCAAATGTATAACATTTTTACTAATGATCTGAAATATGCTGGGGTATTTTGATAATGGCATCCTTCTTCAGTCTTGATTTAACATATGGATATCCAAGAACATCAATTTGTCTGAATAACTCTCATATATTCCCACAGGAACTGTAACAAGCACAGCATATTAATTTGAAATTGCCCATTTTAAATAAACGTATTGTAGCAGGATCATATATTTTAGAATTTTATATAGTCATATTTTAATTAGGCAGAATTAGGTATTTTATTATTTTATATAATTATTAATTTTTTTGCAATCTGAAATAAAGTCAGCCATTGCAATCACTGTGTTGCTCTTACTTTGCACATTTTGCCAATTAAGCAATCTCAAATCAGAATTACCTGTTCAAGTTTTGTTCACTCTGAGCAATGAGGCTACTCTGAATTTGTTCATACCAATTTGTTCCATTATAGGAAAATTAGTAAGTAACTTTCTGTTTGGTCAGTTTACAACTTATTAGTATAAATAATATAGTTTGAGCAGCAAGTTTGTCATATAGATTGTTTCTGAAGTGTGCTGCTGATAGGATTGCTATAAGGTTAGTAGTTTTACTTTTGGCATTTATTATTATGTCAATGTTGTGATATTTTTTCATGAGATTATTACAAGTTAGTATCCTGTGGAGAAATTTCACATAAGGAATAAGATGGAATAGAAATATGTATATTTTACATTGTATTTAACTGCATGGCAATCTTAAAATCCATATCATGCACTTGCACAATATAAAAACTGGTAGAGTAAAAATGTCTTTTTTATACATATATTTGATCACTCTTTCAATGGTCAAGCACATAAGTTTCAATACCAAATGTATTTAGATATATGGCAATTAATTTTTTAATTTCTTTGCAATTCCCAAAACAGTGCCTTATGACTTAGTTTCAAGAAAAAAATATGACCTTGACCTTTGTCCCAATTATTAGGTACCTAGATTTATATAATATAGATGATGTCTTAGTTTTTATGTACTCTGTATATTTCTCTATGAAATGTATGTTCATATATATTCCAATGGAACTAACTGTATGTTGATGTATTTTAGTACACTCAATAGGTTATCAATCTGCACATTCTTTCCTGGGCCTATCATTCTGTCCATATGCTTGTCTGTCTGTCCACTCTATTTTGGTCTACACTGATTGCATTACACCTGTAATTTGTAAGCTTGCATTTAGATTTATTTTGGTTCACTATCTCTCTATATGGATAATTAATAAATATAGGACTTAGTAGGTAATTTGTACTGAATGTATTGGGTGATAAATCAATATGTACTTTATTGTATTTGCAGGGTAAAAGAAAGCAGAGAAATACAACATTTGTCATTAGTTACTAACCTCATGCACAATATACCCATTTTCTTTTACGACAAAACTGGACTTGTCTTTTCTGGTTGGGAGCATAAGGGAAGCGCTGTAACAGTATCAATGATTTGTCCATGATCTTTCCTTTAATTACTACTGAATATTAAGTATTGCAAATTAGCACTCTCTTTCACATACGATGAAATCATTGTAGGGAAGAATTCTCAACCGGCTATTATGATGTCAGAGAACAAGTGAATGGGCAAAGAAAAGTATACATATAAGGTCATGAAATTCAGCAAACATAAAGTAGGTAAATAAAGACAGGTATTACATCTGGACATGATGCTTCATAATAAAGTTTTATTTCTACAATATTTCTATTAATATGGCATTTTAAGTCTCCTTTAACTCTAACTTGCACTAGTATATACCAGTAGTCAGCATGGTGCTAAATGCCATGAAATCCTATGTAAAAATACATATTCTATATCCCATACCTGTGCAGCTGATTTCATTAATTTGACATACAGTGTACTCAGTTCAAATGTTTGTATCAGGCTAGCAAGATAAGAGCGTATTTTGATAATCATTTATTATATTAGCAAGTAAAGCAACACATATTGATGGCCATTTGTCCTATATAGCAGCTTTCTCCATTTTCAGTTGCTTGGCTGGCGGTCCCTCTGAAAGTAAAATCAAGGACACATTTGATAGCAATAGTGATACAGCATAAAAAATGTTATTTTGTATCAAAGTCTCTTAGCTCAAGCTTCCAAATTTTTGAATTTGCTATTTCTTAAAAATATATATCAATATATAAATCAAATCCAGACTCTTGTATAGTAAGCTTACATATGGTTTAGTTTAAGCCTATTTACACTATTGCAATTCAGTTTCATTAATATTTCACAAGTGCCCTATAAAATCATAAAATCCCATGTACCATTACATAAGTGGCATATATCACACAATTTTCTTTTTGCTAACAAGTTTTTGAACAAAATTACATCAGCATCTTCAAAGAACTTCATCAATTTCATCTGAAATTAGCACCAATGTAATCAATTATTTATCACATAATGAAAAATGGTTTTATTACATATTCCAAAAAAGGCATCATAGGGATGTGAAATCACTCTGAATTGCATTTTTTTTAACAACTCAGGCAATACACCATTGTCTTGTATTTCGTCATGATGTCATTTGTGAAGTCATAAGGCATTATCACATATTACAGAAATTTTATAGGCTTATTAACCTAAATAAATAACAGTAGTCATATGATCAAATAAAGCTGTGGTAGTTCAGTTGAAAGTCTCAGACTCATTAATTATCCAAGGCTGTGGGTTTGATATCCAACCAAGCCAGCCCAGGTTAGCTGCATTATTGTGTCTTTGGGGAAAGATGCTTAGCTCCTATTATCTTGACATGATATATCCAATAATATGTTAAAAGTGATGTCAAAATGGTACAAAAACAAACAAAATATTGCCACTTCAAAATCATGCTAAGCAATCCTAAGAATTTGTGGTTATCGATTTTGATGAATTTTGTGATTACTTCAGACCAAAAATCTGAAGACCCAATGAATAATGGAGGCAATTAATTTCATTCACACAATCACGAACTTAATTACCAATGGTCATATCTGTAAAAGCACAATTAAATTTGCTTGAAGGGACTTGTGTTCTAAATTAATGACTGATAAGAATTCCCAAAAATCAACAAGTCTGCTTCTACTTTTCATCTGCTGAAACGATCTCTGATATTCCTGAAGAACTTGAACATACTGGTAGCAGAGTTTATAACAAAACTTTTTTTTTGTCATACAAAGTTTCATTAAATAAGTAATAATTCATTTGAAAAAAACTCCCAAAAGTTACTGAAGTTGATCATTCAAGATATTTTCATGATATATCCACAAAAACAGGATTAAATGAACAAAATCCATTCATACATCTCAGTGTTATCAGGCTTACAAGCCAGTACTGATATAAAATAATAGTCAAGACCTGAGACCTTGAAACCAATGTCAGATTTCTATCAACTGTTCAACCTAAATTCAACTACTCTCTTGGAAGTTGAGTCAAACTGCAAACAACAAAGATCCTAATCTGCCATAGCATATTGCACCTGCAGAACAGGATATATGTTGTTTGTTCTTCTGATTACTGCTTTGACAGCAGATCTGAAAACTCGTTCACAAAAGTGTGGATATGTTGGTGATCTTCAGCACTTTCATCTGTAACCAAAGAAATGTTACAAGACATGTTTTAGCTAAAACCCCCATGTCAGTGCTGCCATTCATCCATGGGTAGTAGTGACAACAAGAATTTCAGAATAGACATGGTGTTATGCTGAGGTCAGATGAGCACCATTTTCATTTGGAACTTGGCTACATAATTATATAGCATTTTAGTGAAAACTTACATGTCAATACAGATGTTTTGAAGAAGCAGCCAAACAAAGATTTTTTGCAATGGCCATCAGGACAACCATTTTGGAGGTTGCACCAACATTATTTTGAAACTGGAACAAGTAAATATTATGAGACAGTATTTGTTTAAAACAACAAAAGAAAATGTTGGCAAGGTTATCTATTCTGCAGAAGTAGCTGTTATAAGATTGTCACATTTTGGGAGGTCATACTGGCATCATTTTCATTTTAGATCAACTCTCAACTACATACAGTGAGAAGTGTTTTCATGAAAACCACATATCAATATGACATCCTGTCAAGAGGATGAGTGGTAAGATTTTCAAGATGTCACCATGGCCATCCTCTTGGAACTTTGATCAGCAACATTTTTATATAGGACCAACTAAACATCATAGATGACTTTTGCTGAAAATTCCACACCTAAATGACCATCTGCTCACAAGTTGTACAATATATTTTTTTAAGATGACTATAATGGCAGCCATATTGGATATCTGATCAGCATCATTTTCATACACGACCAACTAGATATCATAACAAGTTTCTTTTTGTTTTGGGGAAAACTGTATGCTACTATGAGCAACCATGTTCAGGATGTAGCTACAACAAGATTTTAACAATGGCCATCATAGTAGCCAATCTGGATGTTAGATTGATGATTTAATTTCAGAGCAACTAGATATCATAAGAATCCTTTTAGTGAAAACCTCATGACAATGACCATCAGTAAAGAAGAGTAGCAATAACAAGATTTTCAAAATGTTCAACATAGTGATCATACTGGATCTCAGTGAAAATACTGTGTTGATATAACTGTCTGTTCACAAGGGGTAGCATATAAGAGCATTTTCAAGACGGTCATAACAGTGCCCATACTGGATGGCTGAGTGGCATCATTTTCATTTAGGACCAAGCAGCAATTATAACAATTTTTTTTGTGAAAACCCCACGTTGATATGACTATACACTGAGAAGGCATAACAATATCAAGATTTTCATAATGGCTACAACGGTGGCCATACTGGTTGTCTGAGGGGTACCATTATGATTTAGAACTAACTAGACATGGTATTACAGCTTTTGGTGACCATCCATTCCAATGAGGTAGCAATGGGAAGATTATGAATCAATCACTTTAGCATCCATATTGGATGTCAGATAGGTACTGTTTTCATTTAGGACATATGTCCATTCAGGATTAGTATCGATAAGATTTTCAAGATGACTGCCTTAATTTTGAATTTTCAAACAGGACCAGCAAAACCTTGTGGTGAATGTATTTGCAAAGTTTAGTGGCTATTCCTCATAGTTGTTAGAAGTATTAACAATAATGGACATCAGACAAAAGCCATTGCAAAAGCTCTTTCAGTCTATGACCAGTAGAGCTAAAGAAAAATTTATACCTTCAAAAATAAATAATTTCAGTGTAATTTCTTGACTGTCAAAAGATACCTAAGGGTCCTGTCTATTTATGGCTAATAAAAGTACATATGCAGCATTATTTCCCCTTCAGTCAAAAGCTCACTGGTCTAATTTCAAGTCATGTGGAAGGAATCAATTGCAATTATTCTTTAAATCTGAACAAAATACAGAGCAAAAGAAATGAATTAGTCTGGAAACTAGGTGTATTGGTCTAATCAAAACTGTGTATCAGAAACTGATTTTTGTCAGGCTGCCATAAACATGTCCTTAATTGATTTTTGTACAGTTTTTTTCATCCTAAAACAAAACAACTTATAACTTGGTGCATGGAGTATTGTTGGAATGAACTGACAAACAGCTCAGCAGAGTAATGCTTTTTTATTGGATGTTTTTAATAAATAATACCTAACATCACTTATTTGGATGACAAATTTCATATTAAGGCAAATTAGTTCAATGACAGGATGCATCAAGTTATATTGGCCACAAGCTATATTTGTCTGAATGAACTGACAAAGATCTGTCAAGTTGTGCCATCTGCTTTGGAGACAGGGGGGTAAATGTAACCATCATTTATTATTAGGATAATAAATTTCATGTTAGGTCAAATTTATTCACTACCTTGCTCCATCAAGTTATTTTGATTCAACTGTGGTACAAATAATGTTGTTCTAATTAACTTCTTCCTTATTTTTAAACCTGAATTTTCTATACTGAAAAGTGAACATTACTATTAATATTTTTATCACAAGATTGCAATAGAATTTCAATCCTTTTGTATATCCAACTATTTTAATCACAGATTTTACTAGTCATTCTCCTTTTACATTTCAAACTCCATCTAAGTCACAAATTTTACTATATAATCATTCTCCATCTGCATATAAAACTCCATTTTAATTACAGAATTTGCTACATAATCACTCTCCTACAGCATATCCGACTCCATTTATATTAAATCACTGGTTTTTCTACATAATCATTCCTTTTGCATGATCAAACTCCAGGTTCATCACAAATTTTATGACACTGCTATTCTCTATTTCCATATCAAACTGTATAATTGCTCATTTTATACATCAAACTCCATTTTAATCATATGTTACTATTAATATGCCCAGTATCAACTGACTTGTTATTAACTAGATTTTAATCTAATTGTAGAATGTTTAGTGCAACTCTATTTTCCTGGGAGCCAACTTAATCTTAAGGTTATGAAATGTGCTGTACTTAAGGTTATGAAATGTGCTGTACCTTAAGGTCATGAAATGTGCTGTACCTTAAGGTTATTAAATGTGCTGTACCTTAAGGTTATGAAATGTGTTGTACCTTAAGGTTATGAAATGTGCTGTACCTTAAGGTTATGAAATGTGCTGTACCTTAAGGTTATGAAATGTGCTGTACCTTAAGGTTATGAAATGTGTTGTACAGTAGCTCTAAAACCATTCTTAGTCAATTATATGGTACCATTGAATCTTATTTATTTTTGTGTTATTTTGCACAAATTTGAATAGAAAATATAAATATGCTAAATACATGTTATTTCTCTACCTGAAGTTAATTTTAAAGTCAAAAATGTTCAGAAACTTTGTAAAAAAAAATAAAAATAGCAATAATGGCCTGAAAATTGAATCAGGTCATCTAAATAAGAATAGAAATATACCTACAAAATTTAATTTGCTTACCTCAAGTGTGCTTTAAGAGTTACAAGTAAAAACAAAATGTGTATTAAAAAAAAGGGGGGGGTTGCAACAATGACCCGAGATTATCTTCATATGAATACAAATATGCCTACCAAGTTTAACTTATTTAACTTATTGACACTAAGTTGTTTTTCTGCAATTTTGGTTGGATGGAGAGATGAACAAACGAATGGAAGCAATAATAAAGCACACTAGGATACTGTATACTACCAACTCAATAGGTCAATCATGGCAAAATCAATGTTAATTTATCAGAGACGTGAAATGTGTAAGACATTTTTTCCCCAACTGGCTAATAAAAATTGAAACCAACTAGTAATATGTGCATAAAAATATAATCTTTGAGAAAATAATGATATAAATGGCTGATCTATATCTAAGTATATCTAAGTAATTATGATGATATAAATGGCTGATCTATATCTAAGTATATATAAGTAATTATGATGATATAAATGGCTGATCTATATCAATGTATATCGAAGTAATTATAATTATATAAATGGCTGATCTATATCTAAGTATATCTAAGTAATTATGATGATATAAATGGCTGATCTATATCGATGTATATCAAAGTAATTATAATGATATAAATGGCTGATCTAAGTATATATAAGTAATTATGATGATATAAATGGCTGATCTATATCGATGTATATCTAAGTAATTATAATGATATAAATGGCTGATCTATGTCTAAGTATATATAAGTAATTATGATGATATAAATGGCTGATCTATATCGATGTATATCGAAGTAATTATAATTATATAAATGGCTGATCTATATCTAAGTATATCTAAGTAATTATGATGATATAAATGGCTGATCTAAGTATATATAAGTAATTATGATGATATAAATGGCTGATCTATATCGATGTATATCTAAGTAATTATAATTATATAAATGGCTGATCTATATCTAAGTATATATAAGTAATTATGATGATATAAATGGCTGATCTATATCGATGTATATCGAAGTAATTATAATGATATAAATGGCTGATCTATGTCTAAGTATATATAAGTAATTATGATGATATAAATGGCTGATCTATATCTAAGTATATCTAAGTAATTATAATGATATAAATGGCTGATCTAAGTATATATAAGTAATTATGATGATATAAATGGCTGATCTATATCGATGTATATCTAAGTAATTATAATGATATAAATGGCTGATCTAAGTATATATAAGTAATTATGATGATATAAATGGCTGATCTATATCGATGTATATCTAAGTAATTATAATGATATAAATGGCTGATCTATGTCTAAGTATATATAAGTAATTATGATGATATAAATGGCTGATCTATATCGATGTATATCAAAGTAATTATAATTATATAAATGGCTGATCTATATCTAAGTAATTATGATGGCCGATCTGCCTCCAAGATATTAGTTTCAACATCTCTGTTATGCAACTGCCTATAAAATTAAGTTTGCAATAACCACAAAGTGACTGAACTCCATTGAGTGATATCTTCATTCATAAGTTGGTCTGAGTCAACAGATTCACTGCATCCTTGAAAAAAAACATTAATTTTCATATATCTTGCATGATACAACCGGTAATGTGTTCTTAAAATCAACCAAACAACCAACCTGCTAACAACACTCCCTTTAATAGTTTACTTTCCATGCAGAGTTATCTCCCTTGATAAGAGCTCTGTTTGCTCAACATCCTATAGAACTATCATTGAAAGAAATAGTCATTTGTGGTATATGTTAAGAGTTAAAACAAGAGTCCTTTGAAGGGACTGAAACTCTACTGGGCAAAATAAATTTCTAGAACAGCAGGACCATTGTTTCCTTTGAAATTCTGAGTGTTGAAACCTTGTCTGGTATACTTCATTGATAACAAGATGTTGAACCCTTTGTAAATATGACCATCAGTAAAAGTAAGAATTTCAAGACATCCGTCAAGGCACCATTAGTAACAATAACTGTATCTATTTGAAAAGTACATGTCAGTAGGTGCTTCTGGTTAGGAAGAGTGGCAATGTTAGCGATAACAGGAATGTATATCTAAGTAATTATGATGATATCATTTAAGATGACAATGTTAGTTATGACAATGATAATAATCCATTATGACTTATTGATCTACCTTGGCTTTACCCTATAGAAAGCAGCACAATGGAAAACCTACCATAAACTGACCAGAGTGGATGCCAAAGATGACACCCAAGCTAATGGAAAGACAATAAGTTGTAAAGAAAAACTTTAACCACAAAGTTTGTTTACTGAGTTAACACAAGACTTAGCAGAATTCAGTTAGAGGAATTTAAATGAAGTATTGAACATTAAATTAAAATAGATCTTATAAGAAATATTCTCCTGTAAACAGAAGTGGCTACCATATGGTATGTCACATGGGCATCATTTTAATTTAAGATCAACTACACAATATAAGAAGTCCCCTAGTGATAACCCCATGTTGATATGACCATCCATTTAGTAATAGCAATGACAAGATTTTCAAGACAGCTATTGTGGTGGCCATATTGAATATCCAAGCAGTATCATTTTCATTTAGGACCAACTAGAGTACCAGAGGAATGTACATGCAAAATTTAAAGGCAATCCCCCCAAATAGTTTATGAGAAGCGACAACAAAATTGTGCTTATGGACAAATGAGTTAAAACATAACTGACATAAGAATCAGGTTATCCCCACATTTTAGTGAAAAATGGGGATATCTTCATTTGACCTGTGCATTTTTTCATCTACGAGTCTGTGACAAAGCTTACTACCACTTCTCGTCCCGCACTGCTTTGAGAAATTTAATGAAAGGGGAATTAGGGAAACAGAGTTCATCATTGCTTTTTCTCTCATTTTGCTTGGCGAATTTTAATGAAACTTTCAAGGCTAGGTAAGGGGTTGGTGTAGATGAGCAAAAAAGTTTTAAATTCTTCATTGTTGAAACCATCTCTGACAATCTTGAGTAAGCAGGTTTCAAACTGGCCACTGCAGCAGCCATGTTCGATGTAAGATTGGCAACATTTTCATTTATGACAAACTAGACATCATTAGAAGACTTTTGGTGAAAATCCCATATGCTTTTCACTACCCCAAATGCAAGCTATGCACAAGGCTTGGTCCATGTGTGTGATATAACTTTCTTTAGTCTCAGTGACTTTAAACCTTTTGACTCCAGGTCTTTCTGTAGAACTATTGTCAGTGTTGCACTTTTAGCACTGGATTCCAGGTTTCTGCAAATTTTTGTCCTCCAAATCTTATTCCTATGTGAACCTTGGGCAGATTTTTTGACAGGGAAAAATTCACTTTTTTCCTTAACTTTACATCTATCCACATCTATGCTGAAACTAGCAATGGTCAGAGTTGCTAAAGATATTAAAAAGTTGAACAAAGCAGTTAATTTCCATTTTAAAACTGTTTTGTCGGCAACGAAACATTAAGGTTTGTAGTATTTTGCCAAGTTGTAATGCAAAGTCACTGACGGCACTTTAGTCTAGTAACATATTTTTGAGGTTGAATTAATAACGAAAGGACTATATTTCTGGGGTAAAAAACTACAGAATACACAGGAAGAAAATAAATGGTGGTAGATAAAGAGTGTGTGTGTGTGATTTGGAATTTTAACATGGTTTTAACAATTTTCCAGTCATATTGCTACGATGTCTGCAGTGTGGCATTTTATAGTGATGTTGAGCACTGGGGCATCAATAATAATACAGCATCATGAAAAGAACAAGCCTTGTTTGTTCCTTTCATCACAGTGACATTTACCGTTGACACAAACACTAGACTACATTGCTTTGGAATCACTACAAGTATTCAACATGTCCACTGATGGTCTCTCATTCCTCCCTGTTCTGCCAAGTGGAAGAACAGACTTCTCCCCATTTTGAAACTCTAGGTTGGGCTCCATTTCATCATTATTTAAATTCATATATTGAGGAATGTGTCCACAGACAGATCATTGCTCTTTCAAGTGATGGTCTGTAGAAACTACAGAATTAATACAACTGGCACCCAAAGAATAAGAAGAGTATCTCAACGGGACTTTTGGCACTACTGACTTAAAGAATTCCAGGAGTCTATGATAAGACCATTTCTTTTTGTTAACTGCTGGGTATAAAAACAATTTCTGATATTCTTGAGCAACTATGATTTTCAAGATGGCCATGACATGGCCATACTGGTGGTAAGGTCAACACCATTTTCATTTAAAACCAATAAGACAACACAAGTCTTTTGGTGAAAAGTCCATGCCAATATGACCATATTTTCATGAGTAGTTACAATAAGATTAAGATTTTCAAGATGGACATTGTGGTGGACATGAAAGATGTAAGATTAAACTGCTTTTATTTAGGACCAACTACGTATCACAATGAGTCTTTTGGTGCAAACCTCATGTAGATATGACCAGACATTCATAGCGATAATAAGATTTTAAAGATGATCACCATAGTGGCCATACTAGACATTAGATCAGCACCATTTTTATTCATGATCAACTGTATAACATGTCAGCCAGTGAAAACCCAATGCTGATAATTACTTTTCATTCTGGAATAGTAATATCTAAATTTTCAAGATGGCTGCCATCTGAAGTCAGATCGGCACCATTTTAATCCCGAAACAAACATACATTATAAACAATCTTTTACTGAAAACCCCATGTTAATATGACCATCTGTTCCAGAGAAGTACAATAACAACTTCAAGATGGACATTGTAGCAGGCCATATTAGACAACCAACAGTTTCATTTAGGATCAAGTAAGCATACATATAAATGTATGTGTTAAGTTCCATGGAAAACCTCCAAGTAGTTAACTGGTGGACTGATGACAGACAACAGACCACCCCATAAGCTCCTCTATTCTATGACAAGCAGAGCTAAACATGAATTCATAGTATCCCCTAGGCACTTCACATTCTATCAGTCAGTTTTAACTAAAATATGACAGACATGCCACCATCTACTACAGCAGAAAGGTGATGTGTATATCATATGTACCCTTCTCACAGCAATCTATGAACTCAAAATGAAACTTGCACTGAGCTACTCAATTACCATTTAACACTTGATGTTGTTGGTCAAGAAGGACATCTCTATTTAATGTAAATGTGGCACACAACATATCTTTATTCGGGGCTACATTCCTCACTCTGTGAATATTAAGACCATGAAGAATTCCACTGCCGAGTACCGCAACCACTCTGTCTGTCACGTCTTTCTTTGGGTCGTCACTTTTGCTAAAACTATAACAATGCACTTTCGGCATCATAACCCATTCACTATCAATAAAATCATGATCTTCCACATCTGCAAAAAGACCTACAAAGCTGTCCAGAAATTCCACTGCAAGAGCTGGTAAATTCATTGTAAACACAATATTTCTTTTTGTTTCATTTTCTAAGCATTCTTTCCAAGTTTTACCCAGATGATCTTTGACAACAGTCTTTATAAATTCTCTACCATCCAGATTGTAACACTCAATCAAACCTTTAACTTTATTAAGTTTCACATTGTTCTGAAGACTCTCATATGAATGTGAGTTGAGATCGTTTGCTAAAACTGTCACACCCTTCTTGGCTGCTGGAACAGAAAATGGTCCCACACCAGCAAACACATCATACAGGGCATCTTTGCACCCCAGAGATTCTACGATCCTCATATGTTCTGTACCTACAATGAAAAGAAAAACCAAAATTGTTTTGTTCTATATGTGTATCACATTTATACAGATCGTAATTGTCATACATTATGAATCAATCAAAAATTCAAAAAAATAAAAAATAAAACTTGCATGCAATCCAAAATGACAATTATCATAAAATCATGTATAATCCACAATATCAAGAGATATTTTTAGTATCGTAAAAAATTATTCTAAATACATCATATATGCCTAGACTGACATTGTACTTTGATTAATAAATTCAACAGACAGTTATCAAACAGGTTTTAATTTATTGAGAAAATGTGATCAGATCAGGTGACCTTTCATACTTTTCTTCTCTGTGAAAAATGTGAAAAATCTGTGGCAAAAGTTTTATTTGTACTGAATGAACAAAGATATTAACAATCAGTGAACAAAGATATTAACAATCAGATGACAATAAACGGTCTCATAAGTATAAAGATTTTGATAATATATGACTGCAAGATTTAGTGCCCTTTCATATGAAATAAAAACTTCTGAACATATTCATTTTTCCCTTCACCATTACATGCCTGATGCACCCTCCTGCATGTCAAAAGAGGTGACTACTGTAGGCAGGACCTGCTGTGGCTCAGTGGTTGCATCCTGAACCAACAACTAAATGGGTGCAGGTTTGAATCCTACCACCAGCCCCGGCTGGCTAATGAGGTGCATACATGAGCATGGAACTATACTCCATTAGTGTCAGCACCAAACCAAATGAAACTAAAACATTCAATACTGCATGGTATTTTAATAATAATCTGAAGTAAAGATGTCAAAATTTTAGAAAAAGACACTGAGGTACAAGTCAATCCCAATGATCGGTTACCCATGTACCCGATTAAAGGGAAATTATATTAAATGTGAACCTGAACTGGTTTGTTGGAAATTCATACATGTCAATTCCCTGAGAGGTGTAAGTGTAATTATTACTAAATTTGGTGTCAAAAAATTGCAATCAGAGCATAAAAATTTTAATCTATACATTACATGCCATAATTACAGAAAACCTATGAAAAAGGTACATTTATTTTTGCTACATACCTGGATCTGCAGTTAAAGTTTTCGTTACAAATGCTAACTCCACATGGATTAGTATGAGAATACAGACACAAAACAAAATAAATTATTTATACACAGCAGTCACTTTAAATGGTTTACATGACATGTTTAACTTTCTCTGAAAGATCATAAAATCAAGTCCACAAATTCTGAATGCTGTATTACATGAGTGTAGAATTCCTCTTTCAAAATTTGTGCAGCGCTATTGATTTGTCCTGTTCCAGATGCCAGATGTTCTTCAAGTTAACAAAATCCCTCTACTCCAACATTTTTAGTCATAACATTCACGAGTCACACTGATAAAGCCCGTTTCAGTTCATATTTGGTGCCATGGTTCTTTTTCAATATAGACTGACCTGCTACTTAAGTGTGTCCCAAACTATAATGAATTGGTGACACATTGTTTCAAATTCAAGAAACCCATTTGTTTTCTTAGAAATGTGCCATGTACACATACCATAAACAGAAAATTATGAAACTGTTCAACATCCATAGCCAAATGGCCACACATGTTGAAAAAATAAGATCAGTAGATGGAGGTCAATGATGGATCAATGACACATGACACGAGCCTCGAACTGTACTTGTTATTCTGTGTCTCACTTGCTCATGACAATGCCTGATATTATCTTTTATCTGAACTTGGAAACATATTTTGGTTTTTTTTTTACATGAACTAAACAGGTACCCTATAGTTAAATTTATTACCTGAGTAATTATGAATGGACGCGTACCCAAGTGCCTGGGTACCCATTGACACCTTTAATTTGATGTCACTAATATTTAAAGTTTCAGGGGAATTTGGTGATTTTTCAGTGAATTGCTCCTTCAAAGGCAAGCAGAGTTTTGTAAAATTAGTGAGGTGGCCATCTAAATATTCTGAAAACTTTAATTAAACTACATGTGGGCCCTGTAAGAGTGGAATGCAACAATTAGGCCAGTGTATAGAAATTAATTGTTTATGGTGTCTCTGTATTATTATTTGTGTCTGTATTATTATTTTATTGATTTCAAAAGCATATTGAACTTCTATAAAACATTTACAACTGATGATGATAAAAATATCCAATTTTTTATAAACATGATACATTTTTAGAACTATTCAAGATATTCCAATAAAATTAAACAATTTACAAATGGTGAATATTTTGTTTTAATTCTGGCAAATTTCACAAAAAAGAATTTTATTTTACGTTTAAAATATCCCAGTGAAGAATTACATACAGGATAGTTTTCCATTATATTCATAACACAAGAGGTAGTAACCCATTTTTTAAAAATTGCCTTTGCCATCTCAGAAAACTCCCAATGTGGGTGTCCTAAAAATAGAAAGGAACTAAAAGCCAGCATCCATGGTTCAAACAGCTAGTAGTCATTCTTGTATCAAAAATCTGAAGCGAATATGGTATTCATGAAATTTTGACATATTCATTGTGTATTTTATGATTTTGATTGTAGGACATATTTAAATCTTTTTTTGCCAATGACTTCTCAACCAACACTTGCTGGTACTCTCAGCTAATCCTGGTGACCCAGTTAATGATGTCAGACTCTCAAAATATGTGTATGAGGATGCAAAAAACATGGCACACTATTCAAGAATGGGAACCAAGTTAGGACAGCTGACAATACTTAAGTACTGAGGGACTTACTGAACATGATTGCCAGATAATTCAAGAAATAAAAATAAAATTTTCAATTAATCTTCCAAGAGTTTCTGGGAAGTCTAATCTTAATCTATCAGAGCTGAAAATCATATATGACGATGTTCACCTTAACTAAATGAACATATTTTTTCTCAAAGATAGTAACAATGAAGCACTGCATGGAGACTGCTGGTAAGACTCAAAATTAAACATCAGAAATTTAAGAACGATCATGACCTTATGAGCCACATGACTGAAGACTTCAGACTGCACTTATTTTGTACTATCTTTTCTCAATACCTACCTAACCTAGGATTCCAGTAGACCTTGGAAAAGTCAAATTCAAAAGTAAGTCCATTTTCTTTGACTCTTGTGATATAATTTTCCTCCCCAGCCAGAAGTTCCATTTGAAAGTTGCGGAAGGTGTTGTCTATAATGTTTAACTTGTTCACTACTGTTTTAACCACTGCGTTTTTATCCATTACAACCTGTCCTGTAAGAAGAAACAACATTGATTATATTATTGTGTAACTTCAGTTCTTTACACAGATCCTGTCAAAGGCTAAAAAAAAAAAAAACAACTGAAATGCAAGAAATATACCCACTTTATGTTCAAGTAAAACATGCATTTTAATCCATCTGCAGATGTAAATCTTACATGATAGGTCTAGTGTATAAATCAGCATCAGTACAAATTCACAGTTAACTGTTGCAAATTTTTAATGTCACACTGACACCCTGATGCTTAAGCATACCTGGTGCCTCCAATAATTATCACCATCTTATCGGTAACTACAACTTTCAGTTTGAACTGATACAAGAATCACTCACAACTGAATAAAGGTCAGTCCATTTTTTTGGACAATACTGACCTCCTCCTAGTAGAAATAACAAGCTGACTGAATAGTTTTTTAGCCTCTTGGAATTTGGAAATTCAATAAGCGACAACCTGATTATTCTTGGAGATTTCAATTTTCGTTTTGACTGTCCTTACAATCAATACACATCAATCCTCCTATGCTCTACTCATATTTTCAACCTCAAGTACTCTTTTTTACCAATAAACATGGTCACATTCTAGACAGGATTTTTCACAGACCATATTCTACAGGTTCTTGTCTTCACTGGTGTCCCATGAACTCTGCATCTAATGCCATCTTACCATATCAGTGCCAAACTCTCCATCTCTGTTTACTACCAAGAAAACCTCCATTTGATAAAATGAACCCAATACATGACATCCAAGCAAACCTAACATCTTCATTTTTGTTTTATAATTTCATGGTGTTTGTTTTTGTAGTCTTGTCAGTGTATGTGTTTTTATTAAGGGCTTTCTTTATCAGCCATTAGTCAGGTGACTGACATGGCTACTTTTACTTTATACCCAGCTGCTTTGAACAAAACATCCTCATTGAGGACCCCATTCCCCTGCATAATTTGGCAACTCACCCTCCAATGTTAAATCCAATGGAAGGCCCTGTTATCTGTTATCTAATATCGTAAAAGTTTAGGGATTCTAAACATCGGGTGCTGTACTAAATCCACATTATTATTATGATCATTATTATTATTATTATTATTATTATTATTATTATTAACTATTGTCTTGTATTTTTTAACGAAAATGTGAAATATAGCAATGCTGATGTTGTCTGGAAACACTGGCAGCATCAACTTAGCTGTCAAGTTTTCATGCAAACCCATACATGTGAAAAATGTGAGCCAGTTTTCAGCCGAAACCAGATTTTACAATTTCTTGTCAATTTCTGACAAATGTCAGAATCTTTTATGTACCAGTCCAAAAAAGATGACAAATGTTATCCTTCATATTGCCAAGCTGAAAATACAAAATAGGTTCTGTGAGCTGGTGAAATCTTAGACTTGTTTATTAAGGACTCTAAAGGGATCAGATACTTCTTTCATGTATGGATTGGGTATCCATTAAATACAAGTATTTGCATGTAAAACTAAGTCTGCTTTGGTTTTGCCAGATTTTAGGAAACGATGTTCTGAAAATTATTGCAAGCCTGAAATGTTGTATTCAAGTTACACAAATTTTCAAAATAAGGTTTCCCTTCAAACAGAGTTTATTTAATGCTTTCACCAAAGATATTCTATTTTTCAAAAATAAGCATAATGGATAAATGGAAATAGAACTTTGTCACCACTCAACACATCTACCATCATGTGCTATACATTAAACTTATAACCATGGGCGCCCACAGGATTTTTTGCAGGGGAGGTCAGGACTTTGTGCAGGGGAGGGTCAGTCAGTCACGGCCGTGAGAGTTAGTATAAGAAACAGTCTGAAACTAAAGCTAATATTTATTAAGCATTTTGAACAGAATCTTGTGACATATTTTCAGCTTCATTTGCATGATTAAACTTGTTTGAATTTATATATATATATATTTCCAGTATGATTTCGGGGGGGGGGGTCACGTGACCCCCCTTGACCCATGCTGTGGGCACCCATGCTTATAACTGAAATTGACATTTACTTGCTCCAAATTAACTAAGCTCTCATGTTGTCAAGGTCAGTAGATTCATTTTCAATTGGTTGAAGTGTTTTGTTGAAGTATTTTTTTCAGGACACCCACTAGACCATGCTAAAATGGACTATACCAATAGATCTGCATTAATCATGGATAACTCATAAGATGAGAATATAACAATTGCTCATCAAGAATAAAACATCATTACTCATCCAACTATTTTATCAAGCTGACAGAAAGGACCACTTCAGCAAATAGCTGTTCACAGTTCACTTAGCCTATATGGTCACACTTCTGCATATATTTGTTTTCTTTAAGGAAGCCAAGATTGCTCAGTTGGTACAGCATCAGCCCCATAATCCAAGGGTCACAGTTTGGTGCCTGCTCAAGTCAGCTGCCTGTGTGTCCTTGGAAAATGGTAATAAACTCTTATTTCATTAGCATAATACAGCCAATAATGTGTTATAAGCTCTGTTAACACCACCACACAAAAAGATGTTTACTTTAAACAAGGCACTCAACACTTGACTTGTATTTCCGGAACATGCCAAACTGCAACTATTCCTCTTCTGTATTTTATGCATATCTAATGCAGATGCTCAGGACCTCAAGAGTCCTCCAACTAGAAATGGAAGCCACCGCAAATGATTTTGTCTCCAAAACCTTGTTATCTACTCATCTGCATATAACATAATTGCAAGCATTAGAGCTTGCTGCGTGGCCATTTGACAAGGAAACTGATGTGCAAGTTGGGAATGGGGAGGGGGCCAGGTGACAAAATACAAACTAAAAATAACAAAACACTGTTATACTAAGAAGGAAAGAAAGAAAGAAAGAAAGAAAGAAAGAAAGAAAGAAACAAACAAACAAACAAAAAGACTATTCCTGTACCATGATGACTTTCCCTATTAATTAGTTTTAAAAATAATGCAACTAAGTTCTGACTACAAGTTTGTTTTAGACGTATAAACTACAAATAACCACTTAAACTGAGCATATATTCATAACAGTTTCAATTGCTGGTTTATTTTTCACTTGTAAATCCCAAACCAATTTGACAATGTCTTTCATATGCTGAATATTCCTTAATTAATTTTAAGTTTATTATTCCTTAATTGATTTCCCCCTTATATTTTTAAGAACCGAAAATTTAAAAGATGCAGTGTACGACCTGTGCTGCTCACTACCCATCTGTTTTACATCCACGATTACAACAAAATGCTGCACCAGTCCCAGTTGATCACACTGTTACAATGTATGTCAATGAATAAATTACTAAACTCACAGGCACACATAAACATGATGCAATAGCTGGATGGCAAGTTTAAACAGTTAACAGTCCTACTTCAACCAGCTGCTGTCAGTGGGAAAATGCGTTGATCAGTATCATTTTAACTATGCTGATATTTATAATGCCTAAATTCAGCCGCAGAAAGTGCCCCCCCCCCCGTACATGTGGTCACTGTAAGTGCTCTAATCAATTCCCCCCCACCATCAAATTTGGAAAATTTAATACCCCTGGTGGCATTAATTAGGGTATATATGGTATACTGCCAATTTCTTCTAAAGTATTTTCTTTTTTGTTACTGGTACATTTCCCTTAATAAATAGTTCACTGATACGCATCCAAGACACAAAACAATATTTTGGTTTGGTGGACTAATCTCACCAAAGTTATTTTATCTAAACGGCATTCCTTAAACTGAAGATAGGCATGCATCAGAGATGTACAGCAGTTCTGATTTGACTGGGTTAAGCAAGTTATAAGGTGCTTTGCCTAGTGGCTTAGAATTTGTTGGGCTATGTCTTGCCTAAGGGAACAGCAGGCTGACTAACCTGGCCTTGCCTGGGAATCAAGCCTGGTACTCCTTAACAGAAATTCTGAATGCTAACCACTCAGCTACGTTTCCTCCATCTGAGATCTAACACATATATACATGTACAATTAGTTTGTAATATTATCATGATTTGGGTGAAAATTACACTCACGAAGAAATAAATTAATAAAAATAAAGAAATAAATGTTTCAGATGCACAAGAGCACTTCTATCTCAGCTAAAAAAAAACCAGCTGATTCATAGCAAGATATTCATTCTATTAAAAAAAATCAATCGATCTGAAAATACATAAAATGTACAGTTTTGGTATCGTGCAATTCCTGATTTAATCACTCAAAGTTCTCCATAATCTTCCATTTATGATGAATACCTTATGCCAGAGGCACAGAATTTTCAAAGTTTTTTTTTAATAGGTCTCTTTCTATATATATAGTATATCTTTTCCAATAAATTTAGAAAGGAGGTTAACACTACTTCTGACAATATTCGGGAGAAAGAAAATTATGTGACTGCTGTTGACACTACAAGTCCTGAAAGACTTGCGAATGGGATCCTTTTTCTTGCATTCAGTTTATAAAAAAAGACATTCTATCATGGTGTCAGTTAGCACTTGTCCTGGCGTTATTATAAGACAGACTTTTTTAGGCTAACCAGAAATTAACAATTGGATGGCCTTCCCATTCCTATAGGTATACACCCAGATAATATCATTTCTCATCCCAACCATGCAGCAATCCATCTTCTTCAATGTCACAAGAGCCAGTTTATTGTACATATTCATTGCTATCACCTTGAGCAGTTTTATATAATGTATATACCGTCCTTTATTTTAAATACCTTTTCATCTGTATTCATTAACATACACCATTTACATTCCCCGTTGATCAGGAAGCTTTATTTATTACCGTTACCATTTTATCATTTTACCTTCAACTCTGGTTTTATATTACTGGTCGATATGAAACCTTTTACCACTTTTAAATGATCCTAGATATAACCTTTTGTATGGCGCTAAATAGCCTAACAGTGCTAAAATTACAATCAATCAATCAATCAAACATATTCATTAATTTACAATACCAATAATGAAAACAATGCTGACTTGCATATCATTTCCTGCTATGTCACAATTACTATGTCAAACTTGTGTGCACAACAGATAAGGAATAAGTGAGTCAAGTTGTCAGTCACTGACTGAGGTGAAATAAAATTTTTGTACTCGTCCACGCTAAATTTCACTGACCCTGTGAAAATCAAACAGAAGTCAGTTCAGTTTCTAATTCAACATTTATTATTATCATTCACTCGAAACAATAACAACTGTATTTCACCAATGTGACTCATTATAAGCTGAGAGTCCATTTTCATTTTATGTGTCTGATTCATCATTAGGTTGAGATCCATAAGCTCTAGTCAATGACCTTTTGTTTCTTGGTCCAGAAGCATACGAAAGCTTGATGGCACCTCTTGGGTCTTATGAGTTAAGGAGAACTATTTTTAGTGTGATTTCTGGGACAATTTTATTAAAGTTTTTATATCTATCAATGAATCATAATGAAGTATGTTGTGCATTTTCATATTTCTCTTAATACTCAGTGCAGAAAGTGCATAACCACACATCCTTTCCAGGGTCATACTTCAGTAAATCTTGTGCATTTCTCCAGCATTTCTGATACTTCATTACTCTCTTCTCTTGATCACATTTATCACATTCTCCTGTCATTATCTAATTTCTGACTTCTGTGGTAGATGAACACCTTAAACAGCATATATACATACATTCCAATTTTCACAATGCAATGAATGTTTATCAACAACAATGCATGTATAAATATTAAAACACATTATTTGGTATAATATTGGATTATCCATTGAGACAGTCAATGTGACCTTTTCCCACTAGCCAAATACTATCCTGATACCCTATAACATTATTTATCATCCGTACTGAAATCAAGTGTATGGGGCCAGTACACCAGGCTAGTTCCGCACACAAGTCTCCATAATTTACTTGATGTGTGGATTGAAACCTGTTGATTTCTGCAAAGGAATTTATAATACATTGTCACATACAGAATTTTGGTAGATACTCAACTAACACAATAAACAGATTAATTAACCCTGAAAGGAAATGGCATCTCATGCTATCTTTGATACATCCAACAGATGACCACTCATTTACTGCTATGATAGCTACTGCGGCCACTGGCAGAAATACAGTAAGGTGATCTGTTAGCAAAATCACTTACCTCAGGTTAGCATATTACCATTAAATTCAAGCCCTGTTACTGGGTAGCAGGATTTTCTCTCTCTCTCTCTCTCTCTCTCTCTCTCTATATATATATATACATACATACATACATACATACATACATACATACATACATACATACATGCACATATATATATACACATATACACATATACAAACACACACACTCATAGATATGCAACAACACTGTAATAAATTTATTTCGAGTAAGTGCAATGATTACATTCCAACATTTTCAACCACGGGCATCAAGGATTTCCAAAAATAGAAAATGAATGAAACCCATGAATCTAAATCATTACACGTTTTTGTGGGAATAACACCGTTTTCCAGCAGATGATAAATGGCAGCCAGTATATTTGGTGAAGGGAGAACTGGGGAAAATCCCTGGAAGAACCACTGACCCACGGGACGCTCCTGGCAAGCTTTATATCAACACTGGATAAGCCAAGACTCGAACCCAGTGACCTGTAAAGGCATGCATCTTAGACAACATGTCCACCTGGGGTCTCCGTAAAATCATTGGAATTGGACGAAAACTGGTTCAGTAAAAATTCCTAATGTTATCCATATGCAGTGTATTCATCAATTAATATTCTGATTCAGGGTCTTAACAGAAATAATGTGAATTCATTGGATGTATTTTCTTAGGAAATTAAGGGCCATGGTCTGGCAACTGTGGATCCATTATGTGGGGATGCACATTATGGAGAGTTTAAAATATAACAACTTTCCTTAATGAGTGTAGATGGAATTCAAGTAACAAGCTAAATGCCACATTAACTATGAAAATGTCGCTTCGGACTAACCAACCACAACACCCTGTAACCTGAGGAGGCACCCATGCTTAGAAACCTTCAATGACGCTCGTCATCTTCTCGTTCTCATGAAACATTACTGCCTATGATCACTCTCTCCTATTTGAGGAGATCATGTAATAGGGTGAATAAGGGATTATTTTTTAGATGAGGGGGGGATATAGCCTAGGTCCATCATATGGGAAAAAATCATCAGTGTGAATGCAATTTTGTTCAGGAGTCAAATGCCAAAACTGAGAATTCTATATTTTTTTGAAAGATATGTAAATTGGGATTGGAATCCATTTATAACTAATCTGGAACTTGTTTTCTGCCCCTTGAGATAACCCTAAAATGTCACTGATAATGGACCTGTTCCACAAAAGAAAAGTATTATGTGAGTGTAACCCCAAAAAAGAATGAATATTACTTTGATAATTGATATTATTACTTTAGTGAAATCATAAGTTTGATACTGTCTTGGGGTACATTTGCCCATAAATCTTTGCTTCTTTGTAAAAGGACCACTGACTGAGTCATGGATACATAGACACTCAGGTCAGCATAACCTACACATGAATCTCACAATCCCTAAAGACATTTAGGGCATTTGAATCACTTCAGGTTTTTTCTGCATTAGCTCTCTGCCCCTCTCTCACAATTCAAAATACTGTTTAAGTGTCTGAAAAGTCATAGTTTAAGTGTCTGAAAAGTCATAGTTGCTCAAACAAGGAAACCAGCTAAATAAGTAGTCACTTGATGGTCTCCATTGTTCCCCCCCACCACCTTGTTCAAAGCAAACGAAGTGGCTAAATTTACCCTGACTAAAGCCCATTTTTCATGATGGTGGCATCTGATTCAAAGCAAATTATTGCTGATAATTTTTATTATATGTGCAAACAATGTTTCATAATAATGATGTTGTGCACCAAAAAATAATTGAAGTAGGAGTTATTTGATTGAGCAATAATAGCTTTAAACACTTTAAATACTTGCTACAGCCACAATACCAGAAATAATATGCATGCTTGAGAAGTAGGATCATGAGACCAAGTATATCTGAAAGCATGAATATAATCTGCAATGCTTTGAATAAACAAAGCATTTATTTAAATCTTAGAGAGGAAATTTGGTGCAAGATAATTCAGACAGTTCTGAATTGGACCAGGCCTAACAGGACAAAATTGTCTGAACCAAAAGCCTGGCCAATTTGGACCATATTATGGCTGATTTCGACCTTGTTAAATATTATTAGGTTTTGTCTTAGAATTAAATATGACATTTACAATTTATTTTACAATACTGGCATTCTGCATACAAATCAAATGAAATACTAAATTAATTTTTATTTGCATTGTGAATTTAGTATTGAAATATTTTCAAAGCAGCTCATTCACCTTTGTGCAAAACTGAAAGTGTGTACTACATAATCTTACTGAGAAATGATACCAATTACTAACACCTAAAAAACCATGAAAACAGGGTCCATGCAGGAACATTTTCTTTGCATATATTGCTCTTAGTATGATAATGCTTTTATTAGATTTATGTAGTTTGTATCTTTATTCAGCATGTTGTTCCATACATTTATAGTGCTAAAATACCTTTAATCATACTGAAAATTGAAACTTGGGTCCAGTCAGATTAAAGACTTAGTTCAATACAATATCACATGTCTATATCATGCTAATCTTGTGGACCTCATTTTAATAATAATAAAGAAAATGGTAACAAAACAAATATGACAGTGTATCTCTGTTGAAAGATTATGAGAATGATGGCAAAAGTCTTTCCCATGTTTAAAAAATGTTTGATCAATGCTGCTATAATTGTGATTTGTCTATTCATAGCATTACCATCTTCTGAATACTTTGCTTGATGAGTATCTCCTTAATTAATTCAAATGCAAACAGTAACAGTGAGATCATCTGATCATCAATTTGCAAAACCTGTGAGATCAATGCCATGATAATTAAAGTAATTTTGTAGCCTCTTTCCAATTTACTGACTTTAATACCATTTTTGTTTTGGATTGGGCTACAAATTCTCGCAACTTATAATAAACACTTTCGCTATAATGGATTATATATACGACCAGAAACAAATATTACAATATACAGAAAGAAGAAAATAAAGGAAGCGAGCGAACTTGCCCTAGGCATGAATTAGCAATGTATAAGATTGTGCTTGTCAATTCTAGCGAGCTAAAAGGCCCTGAAGGATTTCAAAGGGAAAAGAAAAAAAACAAAAACAAATAATAGCGTTCTTAGCATCCTACTGCTAAACAGCTAGATACAATGCTTGGTTTCTTTTATTAAAGTCAGAATTAAATGAAAAAAATACAAATTTTCATTCCCAGAAAAATCTGATGATCTATTTCATGACAGCATCCATGTTCTATGTTTGTTAAAACTGATTAAGTCTCTGAAACAGCTTTGTAGTACATGTATGTTGCATAGGCACTTTCAGATTGCTACAGTTATTCCTAATCTGAGCATTCAGGATATTACATTTTCTATCCCCATGTCCATAATATGATGGCATGTGTGTGGTCTTCACCTCAAGTTTACTTTTAAATATTTCTGCGATTATATCTATTTGATTCCCCAACCAATAGTGGCAGTGGTTCTGGAAGACAAAATATATCACTGTCTTTAAATAACATTTTGTTCTTTGTTTCGTGGAAGTGTTCTTATTTTATAAATATGCTAACATAATTAAAAATTTTATTCAGAAATCAAGCTTGTAATGTATTCAATATGCATATAAAATTAAATATTTACATTTATTAACATTTGCAATATTTTCAATGGTTCGAAAGAAAATAAAAAAAGCTGGTTTATTGGTTTTTATATTTTACTTGCAAAGCATATATTTAATGATAACAGTTAAGTTTTATTACTGTCTTATTCAAAAACAATGCTTTACATTACATTTTTGGGGTAAAAATAATGCAAACAAAACAGGATTTGCATGAGAAATTAATAAATGGCAATGGTCAAATTACATTTACTGTCTGATAGCAATGAATGTTGGCCATACCTACCTCATTTGTGAAAAGCTTCAAATCTTTTTCAAAAATGTTAATTCAAATAACTTCTTGTTTTCTTTATTGTAAACACTGAAAACTTGTTTTTGGTTTAACGCAAAATCTAAATGCAATAACTCATGTCTATTTTACTCTGATTTTAGCTAGAAATTTATAAAGACCTATCTTATGTAAGAGCTAAAAATTAATCTTTCACATTCTTTTAGCATGCAAAAACTTCAATAAAATCTGTTCTAAATGAAATCAGGTATGTGCACCATTGTTTTTTTTTATATTAAACATTTCATATAGTCCAAATCAGCTTGGCATTTGGACTAAATCATATGTGGTCCAAATCATCCTGGCGTTTGGACAAAATCATTCGTGGTCTAAATCAGCCTGGCATTTGGACTAAATCATCAGGGTCCAAATCAGCCTGCATTCAGGAAATTCATGACTTAGCAAATCAAACAAAATAACTGACCTATCAAATGCTTGTATTTCAAGACATCTGGTTTGAGATTTAAATGAGCTATATGACCAATGGTTGAAAATCCAGATATATTGGAGGTGCCTTCTGGTAGTACAGCTTCCATGATTTCTGTAACATTCCAGTTGTCATATCCCAGCTCTAGGGAGTAAAGTCTGAAACTTTTGATGTCCACGCCTATTTCTTTTAACATGTCCTGCTGCAGAGATGAAAAATCATTCAGCGTTTTGTACAAATTTGGATCCAGCAGAAATAAACGATGTGTTTTGTGAAGTTCGTCCGACTCCGGTAATAACACAATTGGTTTAAGTTTTGTGATTTTACAGAGAGATGCTTTGAACTTTTTGTTGAAATCGCTTATTGACTTAACAGGCACTAGTAATCCTGGCACGTCCACAGAAGCCTTGAATGCTGATCTGTCAAGTATCGTCATACCCCTCACTATCGAGGGAGGAGAAACGGGACACCTGGAGTCGGACATGATGAATGCGTGTCGAAAAATGTAACTAACTCTTTGAATAAAAGATTTTAACTCTTTCACTTCATGTGTAACAACTGTGTCGTCAGGATTTAATACCCTCGGCAACTTGAGTTTGCCGATTGCACAGCTTGGAGAAAGAAATAGGGCTACACGTTTTGTTATCACTCGTATGAAAAACATCACCATTTCTGTAATATTTGAGAATACGAAAATTTGAAATGGTGCATGTACGATCTGACAATATTTAAATGGGGCAAGCAGTAACAATACAATGGTGAAAAATGTTGACTACAGCTGAGTACCGCAAAAAAAAAAAAAAAAATTGTACCACGGTATACCGCGCTATTTTAAAACGTACCCGCTATACGTAACACGGTATACCGCGGTATTTCTCAACGTACCACGGTATTCCGCAGTTATATTATTAGGGACCAAGAATTCAATGCTCTGAGGCCGTAGTTCAACACTTTTTTGTTAACAACTGAAAAAAATATCTTGCTCTGATTTGTAGCAAAATAACACCATATTATATCCATGATATTATTAGGAACAAAATGTTAATTATCTTGAGATAAAAGAAAAGAAAATATTTCAGCTCAAAAGAAAATTGCAACCCTCCAGATAATTAAATGACTAGTACCTTACAGTAGATGAATTTGCTATGTGTATGTTAACTGTTGCACAAGTTGCACTCTAAAAACTTAACTAAAGTGGGATTATTAAGCTTACACTATAGCCAAATCTGTGAAAGACATAGTGCTGACATTGGGAAGCCTATTTGATAAAAATACGAATTTTTAATACGGAAGCCTTACAATTTTCTAGCTATACTATTGATACAGTAGGTTGAAACCCACTTTGAGTGGGATGCCAACACCCGGGCAAGATATTTATCAGAGAGGACAGTAAACATTAAACACACTTACTCAACAAACGAGAAAATATTTAGTGGACTCGAAAAATTGCGTATTGTTCAGACAAATAATAAGTGAGCTTCTGCAGATCGAAGGCTGATTTGCAGTCTTAAAAAGAAATACATATACTTAACACATTCACATACGCTAGTAAATAACATGTTTTTGTTTGGGGTTTATTTGTTTGGACTTTTTAATTCGAGATTTTTCTGAAAGTTGGATTGTGCCCGAACCTGTTTCACACAATTCATTTGGCCAACGCGTTGTCATTATGTGCCAGGGGCCAAAGATGTGATTGAAGGATCATAATTAGAATTACATTTTTCACCATTAATTTGTGACAGATACAACCGCTTTGTGAAAAAAAAAAAAAAGAAGAAGAAGAAGAAGAAGAAGAGATACATGTTTTTAACTATTTTGTCACGAATAATGGAAACACTCTGTTAATATCATTTAAGTCGTAAAAAGATTCCTCGGGAATTTTCGTACGTTCCTTACTGACGGAAAATACCGAAGAACTGATACAGCGAAAAGCACCATTGTACGCACCATCGAAAAAAAAAAAAATTACTTCGGTAAACCGGTATACCAGTAATAGCGCTCACCTCTACTTTTGACATTACCACTGTATTCACTTTAATATAAACACTGGCACACGAGGTCTTCAGACGGCACATGCTATAAACCACATAGATCAATTATAACGCAACGATGCCAATGCACAGGAAACAATTTTCCGTCGTATCGGCGACGAAATAAATATAAAAAATATGTCGGAAATGGAAGCCAAGGAAAGGGTATGTTTTCGATGTTCTCTGTTTATTAATATAAACATAACAATTCAGCTGCTGGCAGTAGCTACACGTAATGAATAAAAATATAATCTTTTGACTTTTAATTTTCAGTAATAGTGCACACCACATGGCTTTGGTGTAAAGCTGATCGCAATTTGATAGCCATACCATTGCATGACTGGAGTCTAGAAGATTTTAAATTTTCGAGAAATACATATAATATAATAAATCCGTGGCATTTGGATCTCCAGCATGACAAAGGACATAGTTTTACATAACCATAGCAATCTTGGATATAGCGGATTTGCATTTAATGTTTTATTACAATGCAGTATATGACAATATTTGTACAACATATCCAACGATGTTTGCATTGCAAAGGGAAGAAATTATGTTAAAATGAAACTGTTTAAGGTCAAAGTTTTTAAATTCTTTCTTTTTCTGTGATAAACAGCCCAAAACGGCAAATAGCGTTGTTCTAAAAATCACCGGTTAAAGGACAGACCTTATAATTTTCGGGGGTGGAGTGGGCAGTATGTGTTTTGGGGGGTGGGGGTGGGTTTTTTCTAAATCTCAGGGCAAGAATATTTGTTCCAGCTATTTATTTTCTCAAAATAACCCCACTCCACCCCACCCCCAAACGCCCCAGGTCGATCATCTCGGAAGAACAAGTGTAATATGCCATGCAAGTTTCCTGAAAAAGACAACTGGCCTCAAGTTCATCAAAAACAGAAGAACCACGAGATATTGAAAGTGATTAAATCATCAAGGACTGTGTTATAGACGATAATGAAATATCTGACGAATGGGAAGAAAAAAATTGCCAGAGACGTGTATGCAACAACAGATAAAGCTGCTCTCGGCCGTTTATTACAAACCCGACCTTTTCTTATACTTGACGTCATGGGGGGGGGGGGCTAGTGTAATAAAAAACATATATCCA